>JAOTOL010001279.1:462500-534660 GCA_034440575.1 Imbricaverruca yamaguchii | reverse complement strand
CTGCTGAAATTACGCCTGAACAAATCACTGCAAAGATATAAAATTTGTCAATATCAGGCACTCCAATTAATAATCCCGGTCGCCAAAACGCCAACGTTCTTGAACGGTACATTCGCCTTGCGCAGTCGGCGCGTTCGCCACTCTACGTGCGCTTCTCCGGTTTCTGTTAGGCCTCCCACGCTTTGCTAATTACTGTCACATCATCTTGTGCCAAATTTGACATGTGGAAAGCCAGGTATGGCAACTTGCTTGAAGAAAAGAATTGATGAATTCAATTCCATGTATTAGTTCTCTTCTTTCCACATTTCCCTTGATTAAGAAATCCAGAGACACACTGAGCTTTCATGCACTTCACCTCTCTTTAGTTAAATACACTCTCAGGTTGGCTACCGAGCCGTGACCCTACCTAGGTGCCCGAATTTTCTTTCCGTTGGTTTTTCTTCTTCTATGTATGTGCTTTAGAGCTCCAGCCAATTTTTGTTAGGGGCCCGGAACACGTTTGAAACCGGGATCTTTTTTACAGCTTTGTTGCTTCCCATACACCGATAGTATTTTTAAGGTATCGGCGCCTTTTCGAATTTTTTTTCGTCGAAGGTATTATATTTATCGCCCGGTATTTTTGTTCCTTGTTTACGATAAATTCCCTTTTTGAGGCCCCGTGCAGTCTCATGACCCTGATGTGCCTTGAGAGCCTTCGTTATGCTTTTATTTAGCGCTTCCGGTTTGTTTATTTCGAGTTGCTGAGCATATTTGAAGGCCCTGTCGCTTTTTGCGAAACTCGACATGCCTTGGATTACTGACATTAATTTTTGCGATTACCGACGGAATGTTGAGAATTATTGGTAGAGCAGGCTCAGAGTGACTTTCAGGGGTTCCGGCCCGACCGTTTGTGGGCTTCGTCGTGATTTTCTGTATCACCAGTACGACTCTTTTGAGCCCCAGCGTTGTTTTCAGGGGGCCAGGTGGGAACTTTCAGGGGGCCAGGTGGGTCCCAGCGTCCTTTTGAGAAGCCCGTGCGCGACTATTTTGACCCGATGTGATTTTTTTTCGAGGCCCCGGTGCGATTACTTGAGGTTCGAGTACCGCCTGTCGCTACTCTTCGCCCGCGGCCAATCGGCGTGAGAGATTGGCGACGCTACATGACTCAACGGTCGACGTGCCGTAAAGCTGATATTCAACCAACCAACCTGCGATTATTGGGGTCCAAACGACACTTATAGGGAGACTAGCGCATTTTTTCCGGAACTCTACGCGATTCCTGGGTGCCCCACAACCTGTCAGAGAACAACAGCCTACAATGGCCCTTTCCCACTCGGTACGCCACTGTGTCATGCAATTCTGCAACATAAGCATCCAGGAATAGCTCATCTGTTCCATCACTCACACGTGACTTCAACTCCCAAGTTCTCCAGAAGTTCGAGGAAAGTCAAACATCTGCTACATGGTCAGGCAAGGATCGACTATTAGGCAACAGGGACACAATGGAATTAAGATTATAGTACTTTTGCTGCAATGGATACCTACTTCCACAGGCTGAGTGGGAGATGGATGTGCTCTTGATGTTCGGTCAGGGTTGGAATTGGAGATGAATGGAGCAGCACTGGGAAGGACATAACATATGGTTCAAAGGACTTCTTTTAGTTTACATTTACAACGCAGGTAAGGAAGTACCACTTTCATTAATGGACTTCTATGGTATCCTGAGTGAGCAATAAAATCGAGATGGTTTTTGTGATATGCGTTATATAAGTAAGGTTATGATGTAGCTTTTAGACACAGTGTGAATGATATGAATTCACTCATAAGTGAATCAATATCACAAACTAATAACCATAACCAACATAATGTAATCTAGCATATCACACCCTCCCTCTGGAGAAAGAAATCGCCCCAAAAAAAAAATTGTAAGCAGTACATTTTCTGAAAATGTTCCCAAATATAAAACCCGAACCTAGCCTAACCTAGTCTAACGTCAGCTGCTTTTGAAGTAAACATTTCCGTTTTTTGGAACCTTTTGAGACCGAAATTTCCACCTTAAAAAACCACACTAGTCTAACCTAAAAAAATTGGTATTATTGTGCTTTAAGGTGGTAACAAAACAAGTTTTTACACACACTTGCCTCCAAACAGCAAAGAAATGGGTTTGGTTTGGTTGAGTTAGGCTAGTTAATTTTTTTAAGTTGAAATACTTTCAAAATTTTCCAAGCATGTTTTCACAAAAATACAATTTATTTTTTAAATTTGCCATTTATGGTGTCTAAAAAAATAATTTGTCGAATACCATGCTTATGGAGGTGACTAAGATGATAGGGCCACTCATTTTATGTGCAAGTGCATACCTTTCATGCTGGGAGCAAAATGATGTCAAAAGGGGCTTTCAGTTAGGTAATGTAGCATAAAAATCAATGTGTTAAGAAATGCCTAACCAATCTAGCCAAACCTACCTTTTGATATTTGTTTAATGTCAAACACTTTGTTTTCCGAAAATGCTCACCATTAGAAAGGAAACCTAACCCAGCATATCCTAACCAAACCTAACATAAGCTGTTTCTGAAAAAAAGTGCTCTTTTCATGAACATGTTTGTATATTAAACAAAAAACGTTTTAGTATTATTTGGGGAAGGGAGTGAAGGAGGCCAAAAAACCAAAAGGCAATGGGCAGGCCCAGATTGATTGGGGGAACACCCTCTATGGGGTCCCATATTAGGTCTTTAAATCATTGGCGGCGGCAAAACGAACATTGATGTGGCATTTCTGCCCTCGAAAGTATATATAGCAACACCCTTACCTGAGCGTCAGCCTATGCCCTGCAGGATGGTCGTGCGGATTCAGGGATGATCGGCTGATTCAGGGATTTGTCCCCATGGAACCTGCGCACATCCGGGGAGATTCGAGTATTCTCCTTCATATTTGTCAACCAGAAGCACCCTTCAGTGTGCTTAAGCGCACGCCCATCCCTGCTAAAAGGATTTTCGTTTAGCCCCTTCAGATATTTTTTCAGGGTGCATCTCCTAAGAAATGGCGCCTCCAGACAAATACCCCTCTCCCATGAAAATTCCTGGAACCTACCCTGACAAGGATACAGGGTGTACACGCAGTACACTCATGCTGTTAACTACAAACATTCCCATAGTTAATTCGCAAGCGTTTATGGGTCGTGATTCCATGCCGAATACCGCACAAAGTCGGCAAAACGATGATATAAGTTAGACATTAAAAGCACAATTACAATATTTTGCAAAATTTTTCACCATTCTTATTTGCACATCATAAACCCAACATTATTTGACTACTTATTGTCAAAATCTATCCATAACTTTTCATCTTACATTTCATTCCAGGGCCAAAATGCATGGGAGTGGGCGGAGTGCTCAATCCTTTGCCCATATACCGCTGCTCCAGCCGGGATCGGCCGGAATAGGACGCGGACCGTCCGGCAAGCCGGCGGTCTAGTTACATTTATAGAGGTCAATGCCTGATGCCATTCACGTAGAGGGCAATGCCTGATGCCATTAATTCCTTTCGTAGTAAAGGAAAAAGTTATGACGTCACTAGGGCTTCCATGAAAACTTTGATGCTCCTTCTAATGTAATGATATCCTTGGTTTCATTTGATGCGCGCTGCCAGACATTGGTTCTGCGCAAGAACACCTTGGTATTATGTGACTGTGCACTGATTAGTACCTACCTATTGCTTTCTTCAGGAATATCAATTGTAACAGTGTCCATGCAGCTTCTTCTGACTTTTTCTTTCATGGTATCATAAGTTGGCAGACTGGCTCAGACGTGGTTCTCGTTGGTTCAGTTTGATGTACCTAGGTAGGTAGGTAGGTAGGTACCTAGGTAATATTTCATTGGGCATGCACCTAGGTAGGTACCTACCTTGGTAAATGTCGAGCTGATAGGGTGATGGGTGGGCTGCTAGATATTATTATAGTTTGTGCATCCATAATCTCAATGATAAATGTGATTGTTTGCACTGCACTGGATTGTATGAAGTTTGACGACTGGAAATTGAGAATGGAATGAATCCTGTTGAAGCCCCATGTGCATGTGGCGTTGCTATTGGTGGTGTGTACAAACATCAGTATGACAATGCAATGGTTGTTTAGTGGCTTGGCAGATTTGTCAGACAATCTGGTTTAAAGTGCATCAGCATCAGGTAATCTCAACATTTTCGTATGTAGGTAAGTTGTTCTTCCACAGTGGAGGGAAATCCAGCTATTTCAGGTGTTTTTACACAATTTGCAAGTTTACAGCAAAATGTGAATAGCTAGTATATTGTCTAATCCAAATCTGTTTCTTTCTGGTGCAAAAGGTGTATCAACTAAGTTTTCTATTTCACATGTTTTTTTTCTCATTTTTTTTCCTTCAGCTTTCTGATCAGCATAAAAATAGCATATGTTATTGGGGGGCCCAAATCAACATTGGGGGCCAAGATCAACATTGGTGGGGCCATGGCCCCCACAAAAGGATACAAATCGACGCCCCTGGTACTACCTGATTCCGGGGGTATAAAGAAGCCACCCTGGCTATAAAATTGTTTCATTAGTTGAAATAAAGTGCCTGCCATTAATAAATCACATTTGACGACCAGTTGGAAACACATGGGACAGAAGGCCAGGAATGGCGTACGTCAAAATGCCTTTGCAGTAGAAAGGTATCCTGACCATATAACGCATATATTTATACTGATTGCGGAACCACTTCCTAAGGCATCTGAAAGCAGGCATCTAAATCATCTGAAATATCTGTGTTCAAGAAACAACTGTTTACTTAACGATTACGTTATAAGAATTTAATTTGGCGCGTGTGCGACATTGGCTGTGCATAGTCGAAAGCAAGCAAACGCCGTACATTTGGCGAGGGGGCTGATTTTATGGCTCTCAGGCGGCTCTTTACCGCATGTTCTCAGTTATTTTCCTTTTTTAATTCATTCACTTTCTATGGAACGTTTCAAAACCTCGGAGCAGAACGTACGCCGTACAGTCCGCACCAGTGTAAGTAAATTTCACTTGGAGTGACCGGGGAGAGAGATTTCGCAACTCGCTAGGCCATGGGGTGGTCATTTTTAAGACTAGCCAAGGCATTGTTCACCTACCACGGGCGACGGACAGTATCGAACAGAGAGAGAGAGAGAGAGAGAGAGAGAGAGAGAGAGAGAGAGAGAGAGAGAGAGAGAGAGAGAGAGAGAGGGAGAGGGAGAGGAGAGGGAGAGGGAGAGGGAGAGGGAGAGGGAGAGGGAGAGGGAGAGAGGGAGAGGGAGAGGAGAGAGAGAGGGAGAGAGAGGAGAGAGAGAGGGAGAGAGAGGGAGAGAGAGAGGAGAGAGGAGAGAGAGAGAGAGAGAGAGAGAGAGAGAGGAGAGGGAGAGAGAGAGAGAGAGGAGAGAGAGAGAGAGAGAGAGAGAGAGAGAGAGGAGAGAGAGAGAGAGAGAGAGAGAGAGAGAGAGAGAGAGAGAGAGAGAGAGAGAGAGGGCCAACCAGATATTCGCCATGTGGTACCACGACACTGTGTACTGTAAGTCAGTTGATGCAATAGAAAGTCGGGTGAAAAAAAGTTAATTGCCTGTATGTGAAGGGGAAACAGAGGCAGGCACAAGGCAGGACCAACGAGGCCGACTTTCAGTTGTTTATGAAATTGTTTGACAAGAAAGATCAGCTCTTCTATGTCTACGCTGACAAGGCAACCAGGAGGTTCAGATGTCGGGAGGAGTGGTGGCTGAAGTTGACGGACAGAGATACTACGAGGATCAGAAGGGCCCCAGGCTACAGGACTGACAACCGGTGCGACCCTGTCTTCTACCACATCTGACTGAAAAATCAGAGACTGCAGGAAGACCATGATCAGTATAAGGAAGACAAGACATAGCAGTTCAGGTACAAGTCTCTGGATGCCGTGAAGAAGGTGTTTCAAGAGAATGTCGACATTGTCAGTCCCAGCAGTGACAGTGGTGAGGACACCCCAGAGGAACAGGAGGACACTATGCTGGATGAAGCAGAGGGAGAAGCTGAGATGGATTCAGAACCTCCCAAGAAGAAAAATAAAATATACCAGCAAACCGAGGCCTCAAGCCACGCTCCTCTTCCTGAAAAGTTCATGCACATAAGGGAGTCGGAGAGAAAGGTGAAGGATAGCTTCTACAGAGCATGCGGAAATCTCTCTGGCCTCGGCCTGTCAATTCCTGAAGCTGCTGTAGCCGTGGTGGTCATTGCCAACACCATGTTTGGAATCAGCTGGAAAATGGTCAATGAGAATGAAAACACATTTAATGCAGACATCGCCCCCATAGACATAAACATCAGAGTACCACCCTCCAGCTCTAGGCGGTGGAGGGGATGGCCAGGGAGGTAGAAGAGGTCATGAAGGGGAGGCAGGAGGCCAGGGGCATCACTCATGCCTCGGACAGCACCACCAAGAAAACGGTCTGGCAGTTCATTGTCCAGGGACTGCACGTGGGCCAGAGCTGCCCTCTGCCCATTCCATTCCATGCAATATACGGAGAAAAGGCTGAGGATTTCGCCATGCAGGTTGGCATGGGCATGGAGATCACGACGGTGTGCAAGGGCATGACATCTGCGGAGTTATACATGAAGGTGGACACGCATATGACCGACAGTGCTGAACACAACAAGCGGATTGCTTCGCTGATGGCAGAGATGCACAATCTAGAGACCAAAACGGACCAAATATTTTCCGGCACACACACCACCCTGGGATTCGCTGCTGGAATGAACAAGGTTATGAGGCTGGTGGAGTCAAACATGAATACGAAGCAAGAAGTGAAGGGTTGTATGGTGGATCTAGACTATGACTCCAAGAACTCCAGTCTGGCAGGGCAGGCTCTCGATATGATCCTGCCATGGTGAGGTTTCCCAGCTTCATCACCTCCTCCCTGTGCTGCACTGCCATGCCGACCACGGCCTCCACCACCTCCTGGCCGTAGTTCTCCTTGACCCCGGTGAACAGATCCTGCCCCACCCTATCCAGCATGGGCCTGGAACAGCTGAAGAACTCCATGATCGATATGGTCGCTACAGAATACAGTTACAAACCATGGAACCGGAACCAAGAGTACACGGTCTTCCTGAAGTAGAGGGGCCTGGAGGGGAACTTGTTCTGCTACAAGGACGTCAGGCTTGGCTGCCTGTCCAAGGCCGCGGCCATCTACAACTTCGACAACATCAGCTATTTCCTGGAGCAGTTTCCGGACATCAACAACAGACTGGCCTGTCTGGTCAGGGAGGTCATGGACTTGCCTTACCTGAAGGCTGTCCTGGTGGTGTGGGTCAGCCTCGGCCTGCATCTGGTGAAGCCCTTTTACGCCACCACTATCCAGGAGGGGGCCACCCACAGCAGCCTCACCGCGTTCTACAAGGAAATCTACAGCAGCATGGGGAGGCCTGTGGACATGGAGTTCTTCAGCTGTTCCAGGCCCATGCTGGATGGGGTGGGGCAGGATCTGTTCACCGGCGTCAAGGAGGACTACGGCCAGGAGGTGGTGGAGGCCGTGGTCGGCATGGCAGTGCAGCACAGGGAGGAGGGGATGAAGCTTGGAAACCTCACCATGGCAGAGTTGAGGGTTGTGTTTGCCCGGCAGCGAAGGGATTATGGCATAGATCTGGAAGCCTTCCCTCCTCAGCTTCCCATCCGGGAGCAGGCAGTCAACATAAATGGCACTCCAGCCCATAACACTGGAATGGGGAGAATCTGTAGTAAGGTGGATCACAGGCTGGAGAAGCTCAAGAACATGAACACAGTGAGCAGGTCCATCATACTCCAGAAGACCCAGGCCCTGACAGAAGGCAAGCCGGACAACTTCCGAAGCTACAAGGAGATGTAGGATGTCAAGGAACTGAAGCTGATGTGGAGCGAGAAGATGAAGTGGAATCAGGAGAAGGGATCTGATGAGAAGCAGGAGCTAGCCAAGAGGAAGGAAGAGAGGAGACTGGACATCCTGGACTTCCTCAAGTCGAAGGAGGACCTTTCACTGACGCCAGTGAAGTGGATACGTATCGTGGTTACGTATGACCAGGGAGGATCTGGAGGACAAGGAGAAGGTGATGTGGATGAAATCCGAGATGCTGTTTGCCAGGGACAGCTGCACCTTCCTCCCTAAGGTCCATCATCCCTTCAAGGTGCAAATCACCGTTCCTGAGACAGGGAAGAGAAGACAGAAGACCGCTGCTGAGTACGACGGGGCGCTGATGTCACTGCTGAGGAAGAGGAACAACAGGGCGACGATCCAGTACACCAGCTTCCAGGGAACCCTGGAGAAGATGGTGAGGGGGAGGGGACGTGAAGAGCCTAAGTGGCCAGAAACTAAGTGTATGACAGCCTCTGTGTGTCCGTTTGTTCCTTTTGTGCAGATACATTGTTCTGATCTGTCGTTTGTGTGCAGCCGTGGTAGGTGCTGGTCGGCAGATTGGCGGAAAATCTAAATTCGCGATACCGTAATGGCGGGACCATTTTCTCTGCTAGAACACAGCGGTCAGGCTCAAATGGCTTGTATATGCCGGGGGCATAAGCCAAGTTTACTCACGTCTCTTAATTTTACCCTTCCAATTTACCACCGGGGGCTACTTAAGTGTTTTAGTGGACGGACCGCCCCTGCTAATCCCAGTCGCCGAGCAACAAGCCGCTTACTCGGGCATTCAAGACCGCCTCTGCGTCTACAATAGAAGACATTGGGAGACCCTCCGTAACGACGGCCATTTCTGTTCGTGTCGTACCAATACAGCCTTCTTATACTGCCACCTGTGCGGATGCGACGTAACTACTACACTCAGCCTTTGCTTCCATCGTTGCACCTGCCCACCTTGCCCTTATCGCTTCCGTGGTCGTGACACAGCAACTTCGGACGTTTGTCAACTATTAATCCTACAACACGACAGAGAAATTGTCGAGTGTTGCCAAAACAACCCACCGAGAACCACCCGATCCGAAGAAATACTATCACCACCGTACTCGTTCTTCACCACTCGACTGGAAGTCGCACCGCTACCATCGACTCCACTCTTTAATAGCTTCCAAACCA
The DNA here is from genome assembly GCA_034440575.1 of Imbricaverruca yamaguchii. Classification (NCBI taxonomy): domain Eukaryota; kingdom Metazoa; phylum Arthropoda; class Thecostraca; family Neoverrucidae; genus Imbricaverruca; species Imbricaverruca yamaguchii. The sequence continues at coordinate 525,627 of JAOTOL010001279.1, read as the reverse complement.
CAGACACCGTCGACGCAGCACCCAGGGACGACAGGTCATCCGAAGCGGCCCAGTTAATTTAAACTGCACCCCACATCTGCGGAATTCGGCCCGGACGCCCACACGAGCCGCTGGCATTGTCGGTTGTACTCACCTTCCTATCGGTTGGTACCAAATGTACAGTGAAATACTCCAGAAATTCTATTCAAGCTGTTCCTAAATGCTGAATTTTTTGTTGATGTTGTTGATATGACCTGTTAGCGTAAAACACTGCACAGTATGGCTCACGAAAATGCTCCTGACGACCAGCATTACCATTGATTGCCATTGATTCAAATGTATGCACAGTGGGAGATGGCATTGCTCTGGCTCCTTTCTTAACCGACGTTCTCAGTCAAAGCAAAATATTTTATGGCCAGAACACCAACGGAATAAGAACATGGGTCGACACAGTAGACGAGGTGTTTCGATCCAATGGTGGACATGAGAAAATGACCATCTTGATAGCCGGACGACTCTTGGTCGGTGCCGCAAAAAGCCAATGGATACCAATCATTTACCCCGTTTACATGAGCAGCAAAACTTCCGAATACGATGCGATTAGGAAAGCTTGCGAAAATAATGCCCTTGTAAACGGGCTTTGGCGTAGCAAAACATACGAATATCTTAACGCAAATTTACCCTTGGGTACGTGGAAGTTTGCGATTAGCGCCAGCGATTAACAAATAGTACGGCTGTAAGTATCATGACACATCTTGATGCTATTATTTGCTACCTTTTTAGTACGTTTAGGGTAATTATGAAAAATACATGTCTTGTTTCTAACCACGATTGCAAACTTAGTCATGAAATAAATAAAAATCAGACATGTAACAGCTGAAACCAGCGCTGAGACGCCACGTTATTAGTGCGTGCCCCAACCGTTAGTTTTACGATTTGGCGGAGTGTTCAACTTGCGGATTTGTGACAGCCTTTGTACTTTGTTGATCTATCTTTTGGATTGCGTAGCGAATCTGATTTACCATGTTCATTTGGTCATTGCACAGTCTGGAGCAATGCACCATTACATTGTCTGGAACCTATGCTATAGAATATAGTCTGGCATGGAAACAATGCACGGTTTGATTCACTTAGAAGAAGCGGCGACTATGTTGTCATCGACAACGCGCCATCGGCTCCGTGAATCCTTCGAATTCACAGTCCCTATATCTCTGCACAACGAGTGGTTTTTATATATCCCTATATCTCACCTCAAACTACGTGGATCATTTATGATACATTGTATTGGTGTTCTCCGTTGCTCGAAGCAGGTGCGTCAGAAGCGCAAAATTGCGCCAAATATCCGAAACTTTTCAATGTAGCGGAAGTTGGCAGCACATTCAGCAGCACATTCGGCAGCACATTCGGCAGCACATTCGCAGCATATTCAGCATCGAATTCATCAGTTGTCGGAGGATCCTCCATTCTGGGATCAGCCAAGTGTCATACAAGGGCCAATCACTTAAGTGTTGATTGGTACCTAGTAGGGTTGATTTCCTGCCAATAATTGTGTTGGGAAATAAATTCAAAATATAAGTTCTCAATAATACCCTTTGCTTTCCAGTTGTAAGAAAAACGTCTTCAGCCAATTTCATCCGGTGGCAAAGGCCTATCAACACAGCGATTACAAGCGAGATCGTAGGGGCCTCCCCATAGACAACAAAATTGTAACATGGTATATACGTTTTCCTATGGGAAAAATTTCATACAGGACCTCGCAAACGTATTTGGGTCAACACGTGCATTTGATTGATATGTGACATGGTTGGTTTTCCCCAAAGAAGTGTGCTGGAAAAAATAAAAATCAATATTCTAAGAAATGGCCCTTGTTTTTCAATTGTAAGAAAAACGTCTTCAGCCAATTTCATTGGATGGCTAAGGTCTATCCACAGAGTGATATGAAGCGAAATCGTAGGGGCCTTCCCATAGACAACAAAACTGTAATATCACATATACGTTTTCCTATGGGAAAAATTTCATAACAGACTTCAAAAACGTATTTCGGTCAACAAGTGGTTTTTATTGATATGTGGCATGGTTGTTCTTCCCAAAGAAGTGTGCTGGGAAAAATCGAAATCAATATTTTCAAAAACGGCCCTTATTTATTTCACAGTACATGCCCACCATGTGCAGCGGCTGTTACGGACAGTCTGGGCTTAACTCGCAGATATTTACAAAGAAAGAATATATTTGTGGTCAATAGAAGGAGCAGATGCGCAACGAACACTCGTACGCCAGCATAATACAATATCCATATCACTTTTCGCACTACATACACCGTACTCGCAACACGAGCTATACACGAGTGGCTTGTAGAAGTGATAGGAAAGCGATTGCCTAAAGGTGACTTCATAGTGTGCATATATCCATGGTAGAAGTTTATTGTGTGACTAGTGTTGTTCGTGGAGATACGCTAGTGCATGTTTCTTGAAGCCTCGATATTTTTGTTTCAGTAGGAAGTTTGTTATAGTGGAAGACAGACTACGAGTAGAGAAATCTCCTGCGGCCAGCCTCTCTGTGTATGGCTGGCAGGTGCAGGTGGTCGTCTGCACGGGTGACGGTTTCGCAGGGTAGAGTTTACAATGATTTGACCGGCAGTGTGCGTAGGCTCACCCGTCAGAATGATCTTGTGGAGAAAAGTGAGACTGTGAATTAGAGGCAGATCAGCTGCAGTGAAGAGACCCAATTCGTTTCGGGCATAAAAAATATGATCAAATTTTCGTAGACCTGACACTACTCTAGTGGCGAAGTTAATGATCTTGTCGAATCTGTGGATGTTTGCTGACGACCCGTTCCCGTAAACAGATATGCAGTATCGGATGTTGGATATAACTAGGCTATTGACTATAGTGAAGAGGGTACTGGTCGGCAGATGGTGACACAGATGGCTCAGTGCCAGAAGGAACCTAGTGCACTTGCGGACCGCAACAGCTACATGGGAATCCCACGACATGTGGCGATCAAATGTTACCTCAAGGTTCTTACACAAATGGCTCTCATCTATCACGGCGTCCCTAAAGCACACTCGTACCGGAATAATATGCAGATTTTGATGCGATCCGAGAGTAAGAAGCTGAGTTTTGGTCGGGTTCAGCTTCAAGCCGTTATCCAGGAAGTAGTCGTAGAGTTGGCTCAGACATGTCTCCATTTGACTTATCAGATTTGGAAGATTAGATTTCCGACCGGAGATGAGAACCTGGGTGTCGTCTGCGAATTGGGTGACATGTTCTACCGGAACGTGCAAACTGAGGTCGTTCGAAAAGATGCAATAGAGAAGTGGACCTAATGATGAGCCTTGGAAGACACCTATGTTGTTTGGGAGAAAGGAGGAGAGATGCGTGTTTCCGCGTTGGTCTGAGACACTAACAGCCTGCGTGTGACCTCCCAGATATGCTTTAAACCAGTCAGTTAGTGAGCAGTTTGGTGTGGTCTATTACATCGAAACATTTACTGAGGTCCAGAATGCAAGGAGAGTTACTTCCGAACGGTCCATTGCTGCTAGTATTTCGTCCGTGACTGAGATAAGGGCGGTTTCCGTAGAGTAGCGTATTCTGAAGCCGTGTTGAATTTGGGCCAGTAGGTGGTTTGAGTTTAGGTAGTGATAGAGTTGTTTCTGCACTACCCTCTCAGTGATCTTGGCGATAACCGGAACCAGTGAGATGGGTCTAAAATTAGAGGGATCCGAATGATCTCTTGATTTGTGAATGGGAGTTACTATTGACTGTTTCCAAGTGGAGGGGATATCAGCTGTAGTCAGACATGTGTTTATAATGTCGAGCAGCACTTCACCGATAAAAAGAACAGAAATTTGATAGCCTTAATACAGATCCCGCCGGGTCCGCACGCACTTGTGCTTCTCATGTTTATAACGATTTTGGCTAGTTGTTCAAGAGATATGGGTGATACTTTATAGGAGCTGGTAGTGACGTGCGATAGCCGGCAACTGGGAGATGTGTGTTCAGGCATGTTTGCCTGGCGTTTGACCTCTGCTGATACTTTTGGTCCGACACTAACAAAATACTGATTGAGCTGCTCAGGTAGGACCTGAGGTTGTACTCTGTGAGATCCTTTTTTGTGTCGATAATAGGCTTGATAGCAAGCCACGCAGCTGATGGACCTTTCTGAGCTATCTTTCCGCTAATTTCTTCCATACAGTTCGCTCTAATAGATGATCGAACTTGTCGGTTAAGTACTTTGTAAGTGATTCTATCTTGTAAGCGCAAGGCTACATTTCGCCAATGCATGATATGTTTGGTTGCTTCGCTAACATGTGCTGTTGGGTTCCGAATTTTGATGTTTCTGGGTGGCAGGTGCTCGTCGAGAATAGGTGCCAACAATCTCAGCAGGGTGTCCCATTTATCAATTACTGAGATGCGACCAGTGACCTGGGCCCAGTCGATTTCATCAAGGTCAAGGGTCAGTTCCGAGGTGTCCACTCGTCCGAAAGAACGTGACTTTATCACGGTGTTAACTGAAGCAGGCCTGTTTACTTTAATTGAACATGTGATAAATTTGTGGGGAATGTGCTGGCAGAAACTCACTTTGGGTTTGTCGACAGAGGTGGGCGAATTTGTTATGAAGATATCCAATAAAGAGCCTGTGGCGAATGTGGGGCGCTTCACTGTCACGGTAAGTGAATAGTTTCTTACGAACTCAGGCAGGTGTGTTTTGCCGGGCAATTTGCCGTGTCGAGGTTACAATTTAGATCACCTACGGGGTAGAAAGTGCCGGTAAAGTTCAGTGTCGCCAATTGAACTTGTCCTTCGAGCTCAGCGAAGTCATCATTTAAGGCAGATGGAGTGTTACGAGGAGGTCGATAGATTGCCGCCAGAATGAAATACCTTCCGCTTTTACCTTTGACTTTGGTCCAGAGTGATTCTGATTTGGCGTTCTAGTTTGGAAGCGTAGACATTTTTAAAACGGTAATCGTAAGCGCTGACTTGGCGATAATCGCCATACTACCGTAGCCACTAGTCAGGCCGGTCCGCACGTTTTAACTGGTAACCAGAGAAGTTAATGAGACGCGTGGGGTGCTAGGTCGCAGCCAGATCTCAGTCACCAAAGCTAGGTCTAGAGAGTAAGAAAGAAGGTCGTGTTGTAGCTCAAGTAGCTTAGGTTTCATAGATTGGGCATTGCTGAGTCCTAGGCGCAGATGCCCTTTGCGCTGCTGAGCCGTTGCCTGACTTATTCCGCCCCGTGCAGGGCTAAAAAAAGGTTTCGTGGTTGTCGTCCAAATCCGGAATAGGCTTGGCGGTTCTCACCTTTTGTGCAAACGATAACATTATGCTACATGGCCCGGAACAGGGGTTCCCAACCTGGGGTAATGCGCTGGCTTGTGGAGGGGTGGGGTTGGGGTTATAGCGGGGTTTCGTCAAACCTCGAGTATGGAGAGTACTGTGTACATTTGCCAAAAACCTGTGCACATATATCAGCAGGAAATACTACATGTTCTCAACCTTGAAAATGAACTTTGGTTATGAGGCATTCTGAACTTGATACGGGGTAATCACGAGGTTGGCCTAACCCAAAGGGGGTAATGATAGCTCGAAAAGGTTGTGATTTCCTGGACCTATAACAAATTGCGTCGATTACCTTTATACAGAATATCTTGCCGCCAATTTCCTTTTCGGCAATTCGGCGTCGTCAATGCACCCATGTTTTGCAACACTGTCAATGCACCCATGGTTTGTGAGCTTTAATAATGCAAGGGCGTGTCGTGAATTTAAGCCGGCTTAAATAATAAAAGCCAGTTTAAACTGGCTTAAATTAATAAAAGCCACTGGCTGGCATAAATTCAATTGAAGCCAGCTTTTTTACATTCATAAATATAGATAGGTAGGTACCTACCTACATATAGGTGGCAAAATTAAGCCACCTGGTGGTTTAAACCAGTTTAAACCAGCCGGCATAAATTAATTTAAGCCACCCTGGCTAAAATTATGTTTCAGATATGGCTGGAGTGCAGTGACAAACACAAATTAGGGAAGCATCAATTATTCCAAAATGTGCTACACTCCATTTTATTTATAAACAAACACTCCCTAGAATTTCCCAAAACTCTAACTGGGTTCTAGGTATGCACTCAAGTCAGATTTTTACCTATTGGGTACCTAGCCATTGTATAGCTAGGTACTTATTTTATGTTACCTTAAAAGTAACTATATGAGCCAGACCAATTTGTGATGTTTTTGACATAGCTTTCCCATTGTCTTACTGATAATAGTATATGTAGGTAGGTACCTACCTACCCATATTCATAGATAACAGTAAGCAATCCGTTTGCTTATTGTTTGCTACAGTCAGCAATCTGTCTACCTATTGCACATTTTGCACACATTGTCAACTATTGCACACCTTTCATGACATTGTATGGTGGCACATTATTTCCTGTTAGCACTAACACTTGTGGAAGTGGAGCATTAGATCCATTAGATGAGCATTAGATGAGCTTCAAAGCATTAGATGATAGGTGAATCAACCTAGTGTCCATACTTTGGGCCAGAAACTGTCACTAACCATCTGGTCATGCACAGTAGGTCTTCATTGTACTCTCTCTAGGTATGACATTTTACACTTGTATGGTGCTGAATACCAACACTGTCAATGCACCCATGGTTTGTGAGCCTTATAAGTGTGGGACTTAGAAGTGTCGTGAATTTAAGCTGGCTCAAATAATACAAGCCAGTTTAAACCAGCTTAAATTAATAAAAGCCATTGGCTGCCATACATTGAATTTAAGCCAGCTTTTAACCTACATATACAACTATTATCAGTAAGACAATGGGAAAACTATGCCAAAATCACCACAAATTGATGTGGCTCAAATAGTCACTTTTCAGCTAACATAAAATAGGTACCTGGCTATCAAATGACTATGAACAGTCGGTCTAATATGTATCTTGCTACATATTATCTCCAGAATCTTGCTGCAGAAATACTTAGACGAGCTTGCGAAGTGGTCCGAAAAATGGCAAATGAAATTTAATTTTGATAGGTGCAAAATCATGCATGTAGGTAGGTAGCATATGAAGGCTCCATACTTGATGGGTGGGCAAGTACTATATGTGACTCAGCAGGAGAAGGTCTTAGGTGTTATTTTGAACACAAAATTGTGGGCATCAAAACAGACCAAAGAAGCCAGGAAGAAGGCACTAAGAATGCTTGGGGCAATAAATAGGAAGGTATCATACAAAAGTGAGGAAGTCGTCAGGAAGCTTTATTGTGCATATGTAAGGCCACATCTGGAATATTGTGTCCAAGCTTGGTCCCCTAGTTATGAAAAAGATTGTTGGCTTTTAGAGAGTACAAAAGACGGCAACAAAAATGGTGAATGGTATGGGCAACCTAGCATATGAGGAAAGATTGAAGAAATTGAATATGTTTTCACTTAGATATAGAAGGCTGAGAGGAGATCTCATCGAGGTCTTTAAATTTTTTCATGGTCTGGAGAGGGGATACCTTTGGGAAATGTTTGAATTGAACAGAAATGATGCAATTAGAGGTCATAAATTTCAAATTAAAGTTAACCACAGCAGAACAAGGTTAAGGCAAACTTTCTTCACCAACAGGGTAGTAGAACACTGGAACCAGCTGCCAGAAACCATTGTCAGCAGCAACACACTGAACATCTTTAAGAACAGCATAGACAATCATTACAAGAATAGTGGGCTTGTTTTTCTGTATTCCAGGGAGAGTTGATCAACACATTTGGTGGACAACTGGTTCAGTGTACAAAGCGCAACCAAGAAGGCCCTTGTGACTCATAGTTGCACTGATCTTGTATGCATTTATGTCTTATTTCCCTCAATGCCAGTAGTTGGATGTCAAAATCCTGGTATTTACAAATACCATTTCTAACTACCAGCATCCTGGGGGCTACATGTTAGACCAACTGTACCTAATGGGTAAACATCTGGCTTGTGGAGTGCATAACCAGAACCCAGACAGAGTTTTGGGGAATTCTAGGGAGTGTTTTTTTGCAAATAAAATGGAGTGTAGCGCATTCTGGAATTATAATTGATGCTTCCATAACTAATGTCCATCACTGCCCTCCAGCCATACCAGAAGTATAATTTAAGCCAGAGTGGCTTAAATTAATTTATGCCAGCCAGTTTAAACCATGGTTTAAACCACCAGGTGGCTAAAATTCACCATCCCGATATTGTATGCATTGCCACCAACTGCAGTGCAATGCCTGCTGAGTAGGTACCTACACACAAAAATATATTTTCTAATTACATTTAGGTGACTATATTTTACTCAAATGTAATCCATATACCAAGATTTTCACCTGAGCTTGATGGTTGATGATCCAGGGCTGGCTTGCAAGTCCAGTCAAATCGCCTGCAAGGACCAAAATGGCTATCTTGCAGTACTCTTAACACTGGTAGACCTGGGTGCTTTACTTTTGAATGTTTGTAAATGCTCTGTGCAGTACCTTTCCAATCGCAATGTCCACTTCTGGAGTCTAAGACCGAACCACTTCATTTGGTCTCAAATAAGTCAGAAAATGAAGAAAAAAATCGTTCGATTAACACTCCAGATAATTCGAACTTGGTAGTTTTATCTTGCCGCACTCATTCACCACTCATCAATTATAAAGAACCGTGATCAATTCCCTATTTCACTCTTCGACGCACATCGTCGTGTTTAAAATGGAAATGGACAGATTTGAAAGCGAGGAATGCGCGTGAAAGAGTGATATTCTTCTAGATTCTTTCCAACGATTTTAATGAAATAAAAAATATTATCGTACATCCTACATGAAAAAAAGGATTCAAATTGAAATTGATTTAAAAAATCAGCTAATGTTATAACTTATTCCTTACTTAACGTAGGTCTAGTGTTTTTTAGTACCCGTGGTCTATTCGCTTTCCTCTAAAGACGCTGAGTATACCATAGTTGGCAACGTCGCTTCTCCAACACCCAGACCCGGTCTCCATTTCATCCCCCATTGGCACCCACCCATCCTCCATGGGAACTGGCCGTATCCTTTCGCGCCACCCCTTCCAACCGGCCAGGGCCGACCTCACCACCCTGAAGCTTTCCCCCCACTGCCTCCTCCAGGCCCTCGGCCGCTACCACACCCATCCGGCCGACCAAAACCAAGGCCTAGAATCAAGGCCACCACACCCACCCAGACCAACCTCAAGCCCAAGGCCACCATCTCCTGCCAAACCGAACCTCCCACAACCTCCTGCACACATACCCAAACCCACTCGAAAACCACGTCTGAGGCCAGCACTCAGACCGAACCTGCTTCTCCTGCCATGCCCGTCGAGCCCACAACACCAGAGCGACCCACCGCGCCTCCCAAGCGCAAATCTCGCCACTCCGCCCAATCACCCCCCAGAACCCGTGCGACCAGGTCCAGGCTACCACCACTGCCTGGGACACCTCCCAACACTCTCTCCGTTCATCGATTCAACCTCTCTCCCCAACTCGACACCGACACTACCCCAGTCTAAGAACACAGAGCTACTAAACGTTCGGCAATGGGACTTTTTCTCCAGTGGAACGTCGGAGGCATTCCAGGCAAATTCATAGAATTTAAATCTGAATTCTTGCAACAAATACCACTACTCGCTGCGCTCCAAGAAACTCACTTTCGAGATTCTGACTCAACTTGGAACAAAATTCCCGATTACACTTGGCACCTAAACAACGTAAACGGCCCACATAGGAAATGGGGCGCAGCCATACTCATAGCAAACAGCATACCTCATCGTCGAGTAACGTTAAATACTCCCCTGAATTGCGTAGCAGTCAACCTCAAAATCGCACATTGCCTAACCACAGTAATCTCACTATACATTTCGCCGTCAGCTGAAACACCCACACCACAGGAACTGAACGACCTGCTGCTTCAGGCCCCTCCACCAGTTCTCATTATGGGGGACTTTAATGCTAAACACCCCTCGTGGGGAAGCGACCATACCGACACTAGAGGGCACCAAATCCACCAGTTTATTTCGGACCACAACCTAGTACTTCTTAACACCGGGGCCGCCACCCGCCACAACCCGACCTTATTAGGATCGGATACTTGCATAGACTTAACGTGCTGCACCCCACGACTTAGCTCACTATTTGACTGGTCAGTTTCAGACGTCCCCGGGCTGAGCGACCATTATCCAATCACAATTAAGCTCAGCACGGACGCTATCCACCACACTAAACTATTCAGACAATCTTGGAATTTGAAAAGAGCGGACTGGACTAAATTCGAGGAACAGGTGGACCTCAACCTAGCAATTTCAGATACCAGTAAGATAGAGACGATTCTAAGGGCCATCAGCTCAGCAGCACAAGATTCAGTCCCAAAAAGTAACAAACCTAGGAAAAAGGCATCAACGCCATGGTGGACCCCGGACTGTCAAAGGGCAATCGCCGCACGGCGCCGTGCCCACAAACAATTCAAAAGATGCGTGTGCGAAGCACACCTATCAGCATACAGGCAATCTCAAAAACACTGCCGGTACACAATTCGAACAGCACACCAAAACTCTTGGCAGTCTTTTTGCCTCGCAATTCAATAGATTCACACCTACCGGCAGAATCTGGGACCTGATGAAGCGCTTCAACCTGAAACGCCCACCAACAGGCCCTTTCCCCCAGCTGACTGTGAATGGACAGCACATCACTGACCCACAAGTCGTAGACAACTTTAAACTACACTATGCCAGCGTATCCGGCAACACCAACTATGACACCACCATAGTAAGCGTCCTAGACGCCCTTGCCTCCAAAGCAAATTTTAGCTCTGACAATAGAGAAATATACAATCAGTCATTCACTATGCACGAATTAGAACTTGCTCTCAGCAAGTGTGGAAACACGTCGGTTGGGCCGGACGACATTCATTACCAGTTTCTTAAACGTCTTAGCAAAAACTCCCTAACGTATCTACTAACGGCCATAAATGAACTGTACCAAACCGACACGTTTCCCGCATCCTGGCGGGAGAGCGTAGTCATACCATTACCAAAGCCGCACAAAGATCACTCCACCCCAAAAGGCTATAGACCCATCTCACTTACTAGCTGTGCTAGCAAGCTGGTCGAACGCATGGTCAACACACGATTGAGGCAATTTCTGGAACACAACGACCTGCTCGACGAATTTCAATGCGGCTTCCAACGGCAAAAATCAACTACAGACAATCTCATTAGGTTAGTACATGACATCAAAAGTGGTCCATACATCAAACGCACAACAATAGCTGCCTACCTAGACATCACTGCCGCCTTCGACCGAGTACACAAGTCAGCGCTGACGCACAAACTCCATAAGATAGGTCTACGCGGACACATGGCGCACTTCATACTCAACTTCCTCAGGGATAGGACTCTCAGGGTCCGATGCGGCAATGTCACATCAAACACCACAACTCAGGAGCAGGGCCTGGCTCAGGGGAGCGTGCTCTCGCCGAGCCTTTTCATTATCATGATCAACGACATACTTGCCGACCACGGGGACACTTCACTTCACTACTCACTTTTCGCGGACGACATAGCAATCTGGACAACATCACAATGCTTCCTTAAAGCTGAAAAAACAATTCAGGCAGGACTAGACCACATTGCAAAGTGGTGCAAAACTTGGGGCTTCACCCTGTCCGCAGAAAAATCGGCCACTGTCACATACAGTCGTCTCCGTCCCACACCGAAAACGTTACTTAAAATCGATGGCAAAGCCATCGAGCAGGTGAAAAGTTTCAAATTCCTAGGGGTGCATTTAGACGAAAAACTCAGTTTCAACACCCATATTACCGACATCACGAAGCGAAGCGCGAAGCGCGTCAACATAATACGTGCACTTGCAGGCACACACTGGGGCGGAGACAGGAAAACACTTCTGCGACTGTACACATCAATCATTCGACCCATCATAGAATACAACAGCATCATTTTTTCCACAATTTCAGAAAGTCAGAGTAACAAATTAGAAGTCATCCAAAACAGCTGCATCAGAGCAGCCACAGGCGCCCTTAGCGCTACACCGATAGCTAGTCTTCTAGTAGACTCAAACACACCATCACTCCACCACAGGAGGACACAACACCTGTGCCGTTACCACATCAAAATCAAATCCATTCCAAATCATCCGGCACAGCGCTGCTTCATGCCTGGCAGATACGACAAGAGCCGATTTGCGCGCAAACTTCCACCATATAGCATTCAAATTGCCACGGCTCTCTCAGATCTTAACCTCGCAATGCCATCCACTGCAGCTCGACCGCCCATTAGGCCCTTCTGGACTTTCAGTCAACCAAAGGTCGAGTACTTGCTCTCGGAGAAGAAAGCCACTATCACATCGGCGGAGATTCTAGGCCTCTTTCACAAGTTCGCCGATGACAACAATCACAAATCACTAATATTCACGGATGGGTCGAACACGAGGCTAGGATAGGCATCGGCATCACTGGACCAGGTCTCAGACTTTCCAAACGTCTACCGGATAACTTCTCCATCTACTCTGCTGAAGCAATGGCCATTCTGGCCGCTATTTTCATTCTCCTTAAGCGAAAAGTCAGAAACGTAGTGATTTGCTTGGACTCCAAATCCGTCCTACAGTCAATTAGCAACACCCACGACTGTCCTCATCACATCATTGATCGAATCCAACAAATCGTGGCCCATAACGTAAACATGAACTTTTCCTTCCTCTGGATTCCGGGCCACGCCAACATCCCAGGTAACGAAGAAGCAGACCGGCTCGCAAAGCAAGCCTTAGCATCGAACACCCACCCCAGCGAGGAATATTCGGTAGACGATTGCAAAGCACTCCTACAACAACGCATTCGCCAACACCAACAGAAGACATGGACACAACATAACTCAACACAACACAAATCCAACCACGCCCACTCAATAAAACCAACCATAGGCACATGGAACACATCAAATCAGTCTCACCGACAGAAAGAGGTCATCCTCACTAGACTAAGAACCGGTTGCACAAAACTAACACAGCCTCGATTAGAGGATGACCAACACAACACCGCACTGCGACTCCTGCAACACCACGTTAAGCATAGGCCACATCCTGCTAGACTGCAGTAGCTTTAGCTCTCAGAGACAACCACTTAAGGCCTTCTGCCAGAGAAAGGGCATCACCCTATCGCTTCCATCGCTTCTCGGTGACAAACACGCAGAACTCATTCAATTGCTATTTGAATATCTGTATGCCACAGAACTAGCAGGAGCTCTCTAGGCACCACCAACGCTCACATCAACTAGCAATACATGACCGCGAAACACTCATAGGAAACACGTAAATAGCCATCCCTGCATGGCGTCGGACGTACATGAGCCGATTTGCTTCCCAGTTAGGAATAATTGGCTACCTAGCGGTGCCGTCGGAGGTAGATGAGCCGACTTGCTTCAGGAAAACAACGGGAAAAAAATTGTTTAGCTTAACGTAAATCCACTACCCAGAGGAGCCGTCGGACGTAGATGAGCCGACTTGCCTTCCGACACTTAACGTAAATGGCTACCCAGAGGAACAGTGGACATAGAGGAGCGAAATTGTGAAACACCGTACTAACCCAACTGACAACCCTGCATGGCATGCATAAACTAACCAACTACTAACAACTAACACGCGGCAGCCGGCGTGAGAGGCGGTGTGGACAATTGCCTCCTTGTCCGCACGGTAAAAATCCCTCGGTGCTCTTCGATAGGAGTAGGCTAAAGCCGGCACCCTGGCAAAATCAGCTCGACACTCAAAACACCCCAGCCCCACCCAAACCACAAATTATTATGTGGAGGAGTAAAGTAAAATTAAAACCAGTTAGACACCAGGGAGACGTCCCCAACCCAGCCCCCGCCTCCAGCATCCAAAAACTTCGCACAAACTATAACGTAAAATTCCCTTAACGTAAATGTCCACTTGCCTGCACCTTGATCGTAACACTCGCTTTCATAGACAGATATGCAACGTGTTCCTTTAAAGGCGGCGCAAATGACCTTTATGGTCCGGCACGCCTAAAAAAACCACTCTCCCCCCCCCATAGTTGGGTACTTTCGTACCGCTGCCGTCGAGCATTAAGTTGTACCGGGACAAGGACAACCACCGGCGACCAGAAGGCATGCCATTGGCTCTGTGCTAAACAGGAGACAATTTTATCGTCGGCGGTCGTCTGAACGATGGAATGGTTGTCTCGACGATACTTTGTTGCCGTTGAGTCACTTTTTTTTGCCGCTGAGCGTACTAGATACTAGATACTAGAAAACCAAAAGCGTACGATGGGAATGAAGAAATGGTAGCGTGGCGGTGGGTGGTAGAGGTCTGCACGGTATAACATTTCTAGAGGTCTGCACGGAAAGACATTTCCAGTCCCGGTCCAATCCGATTCGTTTCAATCCTGCGTACCTTGACACGGATATCGTGACGTTGTCAATTTTATGTATAGTAGGTACAATTTATATGATTTCACATATAATATTTATATTGATATAGAAATGTGGTCGCCAAAAGTCCCCGTTCGTGGTTGTCGTCCACGACGACAGAACGATACGATTTTTTAGCCCTGGCCCCGTGATCCCCGTCGTCTGCCACCCCTGGCGCCGCGCCTGCCCCGTCGTGTTTTCTTTGGCGTTGTCATGGTAACGCTGACTGTCTGGTTTCCCGCTCTGCAGAGGCGCGGGTGGTGACTGGCGGGAGTCAAGGTCGCGTAGTTGATAGCGTCGCGGACGGGACGGCTGCGTGCGCGTTGCTGACCGGGGAACGTGGTGGCGTTGAACATTTGGACCGGGGCGATGGTTAGCAGAAGCTTGATGATGTCCGTATGCATGGTAGAGCTGAAGATTGAAGACTAGTGGATCTGAATATAGACGATAGACGAAGATAGACGTTGGGAGGTAGACGAGCACTGTTGTTGGAGACAGGAATTCCGAGCGGCAGCAAGTCGTCAGTCAAATCATTTCTTTCTCAGCTGCAGTGTAGGAAAGAAGACTGGGCACGGGCAGTAGCTAATGCTTGATGGAAGGGCAGTCACTATGAAGAAGGGCGCTGTCACTTCAGCACTCCGCTTTTCAGGAGTTAAATTACTGCTGTATAAACTTCACGCACGTCTAGCGTATAAGTACGCCGGTTTAGATCACTATTTCACTTTTTCTTCTTTTTTTTTGCTCGTAAACTTCACTATTTCTGTTCACTTCTCACTCTGAGTATCACACACCTTGCATACAGTGGCAACGAAGAGGGCGAGGGATGGGCTGGGCGAGCGACCGAGACACGTAAGCTCGTGGCGCCGCGCTCAGGACCTTGTTTTTCAATTGTAAGAAAAACGTCTTCAGCCAATTTTATTGGATGGTTAAGTTCTATCCACAAAGTGATTTCTAGCGAAATCGTAGGAGCCTCCCCATAGACAATAAAATTGTAACATGTCATATTAATTATTCCTATGGGACAAATTTCATACGGGACCTCGCAAACGTATTTGGGTCAACGAATGCTTTTGATTGATATGTGGCATAGTTGGTTTTCCCCAAAGAAGTGTGTTGGGAAAAAATATAAATCAATATTCTCAAAAACGGCCCCTGTTTTTCAATTGTAAGAAAAACGTCTTCAGGCAATATCATTGGATGGCTAAGATCTATTCACACAGTGATTTGAAGCGAAATCCTAGGGGCCTCCCCAAAGACCAAACTGTAGTATGACATAATTTGTCCTATGGGGAAAATTTACAATGTACTTCGCCAATGCGTTTGCGTCAACGATTGCTTTTAATTGATATATGGCACGGTTGTTTTTTCTGAAGAAGTGTGTTGGGGAAAAAACTGCAAAATACATTTTTTTTTTAAACTGCCCTGTATTTCAATTGTAAGAAAAAACGTCATTAGCCAATTTCATTTGATAGCTGAGGCCTATTCACACAGTTATTTCAGGACGGATCGTCGAGGCCTCTCCATAGAGAGCAAAATTGTAGCACTACATATACGTTTTCCTACGGGAAAAAGAATCATAACGGACAAAGAATGAAGTTGGCTGAAGAAGTCTTTCTTACAATTGAGAAACAATGATAGTTTTTCAAAAACAAATTAGTTTGATTCCTTTTTCTCATCACACTTTTGTGGAGAAGACAATCCATGCCACAAATCAATCGAATGTACTCCTTGACCCAGATACGTCTGTGAAGTCCGTTATCAATGTTTTTCCCATAGGAAAACTTACATGTCATATTATGGTTTTGTTCTCTTTGGGGAGGCCCCTAGGATTTCGCCACAAATCACTGTGTGGATAGACCTTAGCCATCCAATGAAATTGGCTGAAGACGTTTTTCTTACAATTGAAAAACAAGGGCCGTTTTTGAGAATATTGATTTCGGTTTTTCCCAGCACATTTCTTTGGGGAGAACCAACCATGCCACATATCAGTCAAAAGCACTCGTTGACAGAAATACGTTTGCGAGGTCCGGTATGAAATTTGTCCCATAGGAAAAGTTATATGACATGTTACAATTGTGTTGTCTATGGGGAGGCCTTACGATCTCGCTTCAAATCGCTGTGTTGATAGGCCTTTGCCGCCGGATGAAATTGGCTGAAGACGTTTTTCTTATGATTGGAAAGCATAGGGTGTTATTAAGAAATTATATTTGGAATTTATTTCCCAATACAATTATTGGCAGGAAACCAACCCTACTAGGTACCAATCAACACTTAAGTGATTGGCCCTTGTATGACACTTGGCTGATCCCTGAATGGAGGATCCTTCGACAACTGATGAAATTTCTGCTGAATATGCTGCGAATGTGCTGCCGAATCTGCTGCCGAATGTGCTGCCGAATGTGCTGCCAACTTCCGCTGCATAACTTTTCGCCACATTGCGTCAGCCGTCAACTCGTGTAAATCCGATTAGGTGCCTGCTTTGCTCTTGGAAACGGGCCGCGCGATCGGAACTTTTGCGAATCGACCAGATCGGAAATGTTCGTTTACGACTGAACTGCTTATGTACACGGGGTAATTAATAACGGACCACGTCCCTAGCCATGGCAGGTACTGAGAAAAAGAGAACGGAAATATTTGTCGTACTCATGACCTCATAACTGTCCAAGAGCAATTCAAACGTATTAAACAAACTAAAAACAAGACTTTGGAATAATACAAGGCGAAGATCAACCTTCACGCTCACAAGTTATACTCGGATGCCGAACTCGACTTGCTTCCCATTCAAGTCCAACTTTCCGGAAATTTCATTGACGGTTTGCATGATAGAGGCATGCAGGTATCACTAATTCGCAAACGCCCCGCCGCCCTAGAACAAGCTGTAACCGGGGCAGAAGAAGAAGGAAGCCTCAAATATTTAGTAGATTTACATACAAAAGACAACGCACCTATGAATTTCCATTGTCACGCATGTTACAGGCCACCTTTCCTGGCATATCTATCACCCAGTTAAGGGACATAGTCTCAAATTTAGCCTCCCGAGTGGATCAGGTTGCCCAGGCCCCTCAGCAGCACACACAGCCGCGACAGCACACACAGCCGCGACAGCACACACAGCCGCGACAGCACACACAGCAGCCGACGCAATACCAGATGCACCCCAAGGAGCCATCCCCGGAATTCGCACCGCCCCACGGGTACCAGTCACGACCATCCCAGCAGTATGCACCGCCGTTGAATGGCCAATTCCAGAACTCCGGAAGAACGCCCACAGCACCGATATCCCCACTTAATTCGTACCAATGGAAGGCTGACGGCAAATCAATCTGTCACTATTGCAGCTTCCCAAGACACATACAGCTGATGTGTTAAAAAAAAGCTTATAAAATGTCTCATCTCCAGCTCACGCAGCCGCGAAATTCTGGAAACTAGAGAGGTCTCACATAGACTCACAGATGGTGTCCGAACAGCAAGCATTCGTCTGCCGGGTAAGTGAAAATTTCCCCTTTGTAGACATTTGCGCATGCTCCCAACGCCTTTGATCACTGCTTAGATACCAGCGCGCAATTCTATCTTGTTGACGAACATTTCCTGACCCAGTGCGATGCAAACCTAGTGAAACCGATCGAACAGGAGAAAAACGTGTCACTCATCTCTGCCTCGAGTCATAGATTTCCCATATCAAAATGTGTGAAAATACGCATTACTCTGGGAAAAGTACGCATGTACCATGATTTACTTGTGATACCCATTTTCAGTCATGACATGCTCCTCGGAGTAGATTTCCTAACAGCAGGGAAAGCTCGTCTCGTTTTCAAAACCGGACACTCACCATGGGAAAAAGCGTGCCTCCGCTCAAAACGAAATCCAAACCGAAAAAGACCGAAGTATACCTGGTCGATTGTCTGATGATGATCAAATATTCTCTCGCTCAGACATCCAAGTCAAATGTTATATAGCAAAGCAAAATACTCCGGGAGAAGATTTTGCTGTATCCCAGTTGGCCACCTCCCCTTGTTTTGAAGACGACCCCGGAGTACTACTCCCCGACATCGTTGTGAAAGCGTCCAAAAACAAGCACATCATATGGGCCATGGTCAACGAGACGGGTCGGGTCGTGTCTTTCACTTTCAAAATGGTCAAGTAATTGGCATTGCGCCAAAATTATCGGAAAGCGACAACAATGAGAAAGCCGATATTTCGTAGGTCCCCCCATGCAGCCGAACTACCGTATCCACTTCAGGATAAATTGAACGCATTTAATTTGGACCACATTCCTGAACCAAAAGGAAGCAAATGAGCGAAATCCTCTCCAGAAACCTTGATGTTTTTGTGAAGAAAAAAAACAGAGTTAACAATGGCTAATACTACAGTGTTTAGCAACCGGGACACCCGCCAATTAGACAAGAACCGTAACGTTTGCCCTTGGCACGTAGCCAAATATTGGATGCCCGAATTCGGGAAATGTTGGACGCTGGAATTCTCTGCAGAAACAACGTTACGCGTCAAGTGCAGACATAAGCCGCCGGCCGTCGGGCGGCGAAACTAACGCCGCCAATCGGCCGGCGGGGGGAACTATAGGCAGAACCGACCGACATTGTCATACATTCAACATTACCAAGAAACCATGCAATAAATGTGAGAAAGTCACAGCACTGCACTATAATGTCATGCATTCGACGAACGTTAAACTTTGTTGCGATCATTTTGTTGAAAAATTGGCTTCGGGATTTGGACCCCCAAAATGATGCCGCCATTCATCCATAAACGAATTTGTAATTGTTTGCCGCGTTATCAAGGAAACAGGCCACGAATCTGAAAAGGTCGCAGTACCGCCTTACAATACCATGAATTCGGCGAACATTAAACTCAGTTACAGTCAGGTTGTTGAAAAATTCGGTTCGGGATTTTGACCCCCAAATTGATGCCGTCATTGATGCAATTTGTAACATTAGTGGATTGACGACGTGCTATTTTCAACCCAAAAATTCCAACGTTAATTTTCCCGCAAGGATATCCGAAATTAGATGCAAATCATCTGAAGTTGATTACCCCAGTAAGGCATATTACAAAAACGTATCAATTTGAGCTTATAATCGACAAGTAACGACCCTGGCAGTGTATCTAGCCGTGGGTCCCGGATCCACGAATTTATGATTGTTGGCCGCAATATCAGATAAACTGGCCAGGAATTTTAAAAAGTCGTAGCAGTGTGCTATAATGCCCTGAATTCGCCGAACGCTAGGATCAATAGCGATCATGTAAAATTATGTTCGGGATTTGGACCAAAAAATAAGGCCATCAGCGATCCGTGCATTCATTTTTAATTGTTTTCCGCATTATCAACACAACAGATGATGAATGTCCACAAATCGAAGAACTGCGCTGTAATGAAACTTCGCGACCATTAACATTCAGGGTATGGTTCCGCGTCTCGTCATATTATGAATGGCAGGCGGCCGGGGACGAGCCGTGGGCCACAGACGTCGTCGCCACGCCGGCAGCCCGCCGCCTACAATGGAAAATAGTTTCAGAAGATAATGCACAAAGTAACAATATGCGAAATAATATAACTGTAAGTAGCAATGAAATTGGCGTCTGAGGGCAAGCAAGTTTTCGTATATGCACTACGCATCATACGGATCTTCCGTATAAATGCAACCGTTCAGAACCCTCTTCAGGGACAGACCACTATCAGACGCCGACCTGCTGCCGTCGCTGTCGCCGAACGCCATTCGGCAACTCACTCTACAAGACATGATTTGATGGCGGACGGACCGTCCGCCGGCGAGCCGAGAGCTGGTTAGATAAAAGTTGTGCTATCCCAAGTGTCTGCAAATAACAACGCGATGTGCAGTGCCATCAAAGTAGTGTTTTAAGTATCGTGAAACAAGGGGACGAACAATTGCAGCCAGTAGTATACGCCGTCTCCATCTTCTGCAACGCCCCTCCTACAAACTGGAAGAAGTCTAATTGTCTGAGAGTCACTCATTCCTATCATTTTTTTGTTAGTAATACAACATTCAAGCATAAAGCAAGTTCGGACCTTCGGCAGATTATTCGGGCGCTTGGGCTATATTTTCGTCTTCAGAGAATGTATGTGCTAACTAAAAGAACGGCCTTTTAGTTAACCTTAAAGAAGATGATGAAGCTACAACGTCGCACAATCAGCTTGTGTATGCCAACATTTTATCACCACAGCATCGCAAATCAGGGCCGTCAATATCTGAAAACCATGGTGATGGTGGGGAGGGGGAATACACAGATGGAACGGGATTACCGAACTCGATTGGGGTCCACACACAGATAACCATGTTAAAATTGCAAATATTGGGGAGGGAGAGTTGATCAACGTCCACTCAGAAGTCTGCAAATCGACACCCATGTTGCAAGCTGTTCAGTGATAACTAAGATTATATCAGTGATAACATCAAATTATCTTGCATACTTGCATCCCGCTGGTCGGGTCCAAGCAGAGCAATTTGACATACCTGGCAGGAAGACCTGCTGCTCGCAGAGACAGCTCAGACGACGTATCACGTAGTCGGGCGCCTGTTCAAATATCGAGATGGAGCGCAGTTGTGCGCCGTAGATGGCCTCGAACACTTCCACCTGAACACGTCATCAGGGTGGGTTAGCCTGACAGTACACAGAACTCGGCTCATAGCAAATCATTGTTTCGTAACTACTATACAAATTTCTGTACGACGGTCACCGAGGTGAACATCTTTATTCCAGGGCATGGTAGCATTCCAGGGCCTTCGTGGTAGCGGTGATGCATTCCAAGTGTTTTACACATATCGTTGGAAAGCCGAGCATTCGCTCTTCCTGAATCTCAGCTTTTTACGGATTTAGTCCTACGAGTGTTCTCGATACTTCCACCTACATTTAAGTTTGGAATTATGATAAATGGTGAACTGTGCTGCACTGGCTAGGGATCCAGGGCTGATGTGCTTTCTTTTTTCGCCGATGAGTGGAAGCGCAAGCAAATAAAATAAACCTTTTCTCTATGAGCGTGTTTTACGATGAAAGGGAACAAAATTATCCATTTTGCATGGGAATGAACGCCACATTTCAAACCATGCATGTGGAGTTGGTGCCATTGGATTAATTGTAGATTTTCCAGGTTAAGAGAAGGGCTTTACCGCTTCTTCCCGGGCAGGTTCGGCCACAACTGGCCGCAGTTTCAACCCATTCATAATAAATCTGAAACATTGCTCCAAAGGTTACAACACCGAGTATTCAGCTCTCTTAACAGACATTACCAAGAGATGTAACAATTTGCGGTGGGCCCGCTTCCTGAGGAGCAAGGATATGCCACAAAAATTAATCAGGAGCAAGATTTGGTAGCGACAGATCATTTTTAGACGGCAGGCTGTCTGGCGGTAGTATTGGTAGGTGTTGAACACTGGAGAGCCTCTCTCCCGATCCAGGCAATTACATCCAGTGCACTATTGATCCATCCATCACCCTGGTGATTAGTTGAAGGAAATAGTGCACACAATCACTTGTGCACGTCCTAGGATGTGGCGGTGTGATATTCGCATCATTTCATATTCATTCGAAGTGGCGTAAATCTCGTTCGATCACATTTGGTAAAAATCGAAAATGTTGGCTGGATTTTGTAGCCCTGGTCTATGCACAGTCCATGCATCTTAGTTTCTTGACTTCATTAGTAGTCGAGCAAAAACGGATGTTGTCACCAGGTATACCAAGCTTGAGTTGCTCACTAAAAACATTGAGTTCCAGGTAATTTAGCCCTTTTGCGATTCAAACATATCACATCTACGAGTAGTAGCATTAAGCACAAGCAATTACATGAGAGTCAAAACCATTCGACTTAACCTTAGTTACTTCACAACCTGCATTGTCCAGCATGAACAAAGATGCTTCCTCAGTGATCAATTACGATAGGCAAGCTTAACGTGCCTGTAACGTAGGCCCGAGTCTAGACTTCTGCCATACACGCCTACTCTCACCCGCAGACAGTGAGGGATATTTTCCAGGAGGTCCTTCAGGCAATGGCCGCGGTTCCTGTGCCAATCGTACTTCACGTGTTCCACCACCCGCTTCTGCAGGTGCATCGGTACCATCTGATCCTTCATATGGTCGACGATGAGGCCCAGCATGCTCTCCATCTCGACCCGAGCCACCTCTAGGTTACTCAGTGTTGATGCCAGATCTCCGATGATTAAACCTGCGCCGCCAGTCAACACTTTTACCCATGCTGAGTGGTAGCGGGTTGCACAGTCAGTCAAGCTACGAAATAAAAGCGTTGCAAATAACATTAGCATTAATAACATTAATAGCAACAACAATAACAGTCCGCAGTGTTCGCGTGTGACAATTGTATGCTCATCTACGGTCCTTCTATGTTCCTAGTTAAATGATTATGACCTTTGCGAGCATGAAGATATTATTGATTCTGTTTTAAAGCTATTTTAATAGGTTATAGCTGTTTTAAAGCTACAAACGGATGTATTGGTGTACAGTATTCAATCGAACTGTTTTTTGGTTTGTTTTCTGAAGTATATTTTCATTCCAAATGAATGCCCTTGGGTGTGTATATGTGTAAGTGGGATTCTTTTGGTCACGTTAGGTGCTTCGGTTATGTTGGCCCACCTCCTTCGGATACTAAAAGAACGAGACACGTATGTTTCATCTCTGGGTATGAATGGTCAGGCATCCACGACTGGGTAGCAAACGGCATTGGTAACTAATGTCGTTAATTGGCTCCAAATAACTCGACGTCGCCATTCCGCTGTTCCCAATGCTAAATTGTGGCTTCTTACCAAAACGTTATTCTAAACGTTGATAAAATAGAAATGACGTTTAAGTAGTGAATCAGTGAATTAGTAAACAGGTGAATGTGCGGATTCGCTTCTTAAGATGCTAATCTATCTCCGTAACCAGAAACACCTTGATAGGGCGCTTCCAAGAGCGCGAAGAAGCGAGAGAGAGAGAGAGAGAGAGAGAGAGAGAGAGAGAGAGAGAGAGAGAGAGAGAGAGAGAGAGAGAGAGAGAGAGAGAGAGAGAGAGAGAGAGAGAGAGAGAGAGAGAGAGAGAGAGAGAGAGAGAGAGAGAGAGAGAGAGAGAGAGAGAGAGAGAGAGAGAGAGAGAGAGGATGGAAGGGAAGGAAGGAAGGAAGGAGGGAGAGAGGAAGGGAGGTAGGGAGAGAAAGGGAGAGAGCAAGTACTAGGGAGGGAGAGGAGATAGAGGGGAAAGAAGAGATATTATATGCCTATCTTATATTACATTATATTATTATATTATATTATATTATTATATTATATTATATTATTATATTATATTATATTATTATATTATATCATGTTATTATATTATATTATGTTATTATATTATATTATATTATTATATTATATTATATTATTATATTATATTATATTATTATATTATATTATATTATATATTATTATATTATATCTATTAGAAGGGACTCAAGTCGTTTTGACGCCCCTTAGCATAGAGGACATCTTGGAATATTTGAATGTTAAAGCAGGAAAATGTACCGTCATTCTTCACTTTACACAAATGTTCATGAAAAATAACTGGTTAACTAGAGCCATGAAGCCGACCTTGCACTTTCTTTGCAGACAATGCATTTTCTCACTGGCTGAGTTTCCACAACCTACGATCTTAACAAGGTGGCTATCCTAAAAATATTGTCTGGACCTTCCAAGCTCGTGTTCGGGAACACTTGATGACGCCATGGAGCCCACTCAACTAAATATGAAAGCACACACATAAAACACATTTATTTTTGTCATAAATACCTCGTCGTTGATCGCCTATTTGCATTATGCACTCTATATGGGCATACTATTCTATTCCTATACGCTGATTGAGGGAGACCTAGCATCTCTCTTTTTACCGAGTGCCAAATAATGTGAGCGACCCCATGTTTGTGTCGCACTTTTGTGGCTAATCATTGCAATGGTGCAAGTTTTGAGCTTTTTTCCTTTCTCCAATGTGGGGAAGATAAGGAGTGCGAGGAGGCCGAAAAGGACCATCAATTCCTATGTGCATTAGTACGCTAGATGCATGGAAGTATGATCGATTCATGAAAGTAATCATCTAGCAAGCTTACCTAGAGCGAATTTTCCAATCATGATCACGAAGATGGTGAAGATTGCCTCCGGGATGGTACCGGGGTAGATGTCTCCGTAGCCGGTAGAAGTCATGGTTGCAGTGATGAAGTATATAGCGTTGACATAGCGCTCTCTGTGAGAGGCGTTGAGCAACCTCCGCTGATGAATCCATGACCTGGGCAGGCATGTGTTGTTCGGGCAGCCAACTATGCACCAAAGGCAAGAGCAGACGTGGAGCAGCATCAGCAGTAGGCCAAAGTCGCGCATGCAGCGTAGAAATAGAAGAGGAGCGTTCAATTGACGCTCCCAGCTGCGGAAGAAATCGAATGCCGTATATGCCCTGGCAAGTTGCACTAAGCGAATCATGCTAACGCTGCGCTGCAGTATTGCATTATCGGGACTTATTAATATTAGCAAGCCAACCGGTAGCGCCGACAGGAAATCCACGAGGAAACCAGTGGGCCGGTGCATGTAAGTGCGCCGCACGGTGGCATAGTCACGCACCAGGTCACCGTAGTGGTCATAGTATGCAGTATGCATGCGTATGAATATGTTAAGTGTGTATGCCAATGTGCAGAATCCGAAAAGGGTATCAGAAGATACTGAGCGGTACACAAAAGCTACTTGATATACGATCTGAATGATGGACGCCACACCCAATACGGTCAGGAGAAGATTGAATAGGAGCAGGTATTTTGACCTGGGCACGAAGACGAAGTCAGATGGTAGGACCTTGTTTACCAGACTGCGAATGCGTCTGTACCATGTGATAGCACACGGTGGCGGCTGGAACTGGCGCCGAGCGGCCGTGCTGGAATCAATGACAGCAGCCGGCATGTGCGACGTCTTTGGACTCAGCCGAACCCATGCCAACCCTTTCGGCTCGTTAGCCACCTCTGGAATGAACGACATTTCGGATTCAACTCTGATACTCTGATCACTGATATAGACCTCATGGAACTGGCCGGAACATGAGCTGTGCAGCGATCCGGCCTGCAGCGAATGTCCGGATGGATTCGATGCTGATACAGTCAGGGTAGATTCACTGGGAACTGGCAGGTTCTCCCCGATGTTCTTCGCTTCGGTGTTTTCTGTCGAAGGACTTAACTGGATAGACGGCACTGATTTCAACTCATGAGTTGTGTTGTCAGTCGTTTGCCCGTCCATGTGGACGGTGGTCTCAGATGAGATAGCGTTAGACTCTGTGGCTAAAATAGGCTGGCTCTCATTGGTGGCATGAAAACTACTGACAGTTATTGTCATTGGAACATGACTGGTCTTGCCTTCCAACTGATGGGGATCATCACCTTCATTGTGAGGGCTAGCTTCTAGTGACGGTTGAGTCTTCGAAGGGGGTATGTCTTCAACCACATTTTCTTGCTGGTTAATTGCCGGATCGGAATTGTGGAGCAAGTTTCCATTTTTCATTCCATGTGTTGAAAACCAATCGTGGGTTACGTTGCTCACAGCGTGCATCATACGTGCAGTTATCGAGCCACGCTTTTCACGGGGATGTGGATTGCGTGCTATCATCCGGCGTTCTGATTCAAGTATTTCCTCGTATTCTTTCTCCAGTACTGACATCCGCCGGTTTTTTTGCATTCCCTTGCTGAATGTCAGTGGCAGAGAGTGCAGAGCAGAATGGAGTTGGTCTGCCAGACTACGATGTCTGCGAGTCTTGTGTTTTCTGCCGTGGTGCGATTCGGGAAGATCGTTGCCAGACCAGTGATCGGATCTGTTCACCCGTCGCGGTGACGTTTCACCGATGGTAGCATCGCTCTGCTGTTGTGTCTGCAGCCGCTGAATAGCGATGCGCTCAATTTCACGTTTGATGTCCGGATAGTTCTCTAACACGTCATGCAAATCGTTCCTTGTAAGTACAAACAGATCTGCATTAGTACGGGCCTGTATAGATACGGTACGGGGTATTGAAAACATGACGCTGACTTCACCGAAGAAACGTCCCGGCTCAAGCGTGATTTGTGATTCGCCATCTTCGTTGATGATATCGCACAGGCCGCGATGAATAAAGTACATTTCCTGGCCCATGTCACCTCTATAAATAACCGTCTCTCCTTCTAAGAAGAAGGCCTCCTTCAGGCACATTGAAAGCATGCGATGAAAACTGCGGTCAATGGTAGAGAATATTGGCACAGAACTGATAAGGGCTTCGAACAAAACCAATGCAACATCCCCTCTGATGCTGGGAGGTAGATTAGTGAAGAGAACGTGAGCCTGCATTCCTTGAGAGCGGAAGAACTCGTATTCGACATGCTGCAAGACCTTCTTCCGCAAGGTGCTTGAAACATTTTCATAATCCATCTGATTTCGAAGTTTCTTGACTCTTTCGTTGAAGACAGCTCTAGTTATATCAGCATTAACAAAACTAGCTGTTACACTGGCAATGACGTAGCCAAAGAATATGACACCGTGTATCATCAATATGATTGATAGTATGAACTCTGTGCGTGTCTGTGGCGTCATGTGACCGTATCCAACAGAGCCGATCATTTCCAATGTATACAGAACGCTGACGATGTAGAAGTCAATGGCACTATCAGAGTCCATGAACTGAGACATGGAATACCAAGATATATTTCGGCACTTGGTGTGCCGAGAGGTGAACTCAGTAGAATTGTATGAGTATAACTCCTGAAGACGAGCCTTTGGAACAAATTTTCCAGGATGTAGAGGAGTTGCTGCGGGACAAGCGTAATATGCCCAGAAGCAGGCCAGGATGTGCACGTATATTCCAAAGTAAAACGCATACTTTATAGTCTTAAGCGGAGCTCCTCGGAAGGACACCTCACGTTCCCAAACTGAAAACGCCCAGTAGATATTGTAAACTTGGATCATCCGATTCAGCCGAAAAAGGACGATGGTAGTGAGATTTTCATATACCCTTCCCGCAAAGAAAAGCATAGCAAGCAAATCAAACGGAAAACAGGCCACCAAGTCCAAGAAGAAGGCAGATTCCACGTAATTCTGAGCGGTGCGCAAAGGGTGAGTGATCAGAATGGAGTCCTCGTTGTAGTACGCCACATGTAATCGAACGTACATATAAATGATAGCCACTACGTCCAAAAACGTGCAGATTGTGTAGACACGTATGCTCTGCGGGAGGAACGTTGAGTGCATCGGCGTCATCACCAGCACCAGCATGACAACAACTATATGAAAACACTCGAGGCGAACGGCAAATTGACCGTCGGGACGCACTGTCCGTCGCATGAGCAGTTTTCTCAGGAACGATAGATGCTTCAGACTTTCGAACGACTTCTCATACTCCCCATCTGCATCCTCTGAGAAGGTGGTGAACGACGGCGTCTCATCTAAGGTGGACAGCGGATCGTCCACTTGTGGTGCGTCTTTTGACATGCGCCACACGTGAGCGTGTTTCAACTTCACAGCGTACAGAATAGCCGCGTTCTCCTGTACCTCTTTGATCTCCTTGTTGACGGTAGGAAACTGCTTCATGATACGCTGAAACTCACCGTGTGGGATTACCAAAAGGTCACAATGAGTGCGTGTGATAACATGCGCCGGCCGTGGCAGGCCATAAAGCATACCCGTCTCACCGAACTGCATGCCTGGTCCCATGAGGCCGAGCGATTTCTGACCCCGACCTAGATATAACTCGCAGTAACCGCGAACAATAATATACATATCCCTACCGAGGTCGCCGCTGTACAGGACATACTCGTTGGGTGGAAACAGGTGTCGTGAGCATTTCCGGCTCAATTCCTGACGAAAAGCTACGTCTGTCCCACGAAACAGCTTTATACTTCCCAGTATCTTCACCATACCATCGGCGGCGAGGTCGTGCTGCAGGGCCTCAGGTAGATCATGCAGCAGAGGGAGGCTGGTGGGCAACACTAGACCGTCGTATGCGTGCCACTGTAGTTCCATGTAGCGCAATACACGTTTCCGCAGCTGCTTGTTCAAACGATGGTCAAGCATAAACTGTTGCATGGCGAACACAACCGAATGAAACTTAACCTTGGGTCGCTCTATGTTAGAGAGCAAGGAAGCATACGATGCCAAGGAATAGGCAAAAAGCCCTAATCCGAGAACCATAACAAACATGCTGATACAGTACTCTAAAGTAGTCATGGATACAATGTCTCCATATCCAGTGGTAGACATCGTGGCGGTGGCCCAATATAACGACAAAATGTACGAATCGTTTTCGAATAGTTCAGACCTTCCCGATGGATGTTCAGCCACCTTGAGTCCTGTAAACTGCTTCAGCCACATATCACTCGACGGCTTTTCAAACAAAATATGAACAAAGTTTGCATCCATGAACCACAAACATGCTGAAAAGTGTATTCCCATTAGGATGTAGATAATCAATTCTACAGGCCTGATCAAAGTCAATGGTACGTAAAGTTGGTCCTCAAAGTACTTAAAACGGCGAGGAACCACCCAAACCTTGGTCAGCTTATTTAACTTGCAAATGGTGGTAAGTCGATCTCTTCTCACCGAATTCAAGAACCAAACAAACGGTGCAATAAAAACGTCCAGAGGAAATGCAGCAACGAAATCCAAGTAGAAAGTGAACGTTCTAATGCGATACTGAAATATATCTCGATACGTTTCATAGGTTTTCCGAGGGCTGATTACGATGGTCATCAGAGTGAACATCAGGTCAAATGCAAGCGCAATGTCAAGCACATACGTGAAGCTGAGCATCCCTGGAGAATATCCGTCTGCAAAGCTAGCATAGTAAAGATACAGGTACCACTGCACAAGCACAACCAACCAGATGAATCCCTTCCAGATTGTATCGAAAACGTCACCTTCTTCAATCCGTGGTCTTTGAACGTATTTCCAGAGTCGCATCAAAAGGCTGATGCTGCTGTTCTCGTCACGACGCAGTACGGCTGCACCGGAGCCAAGCTGAAGTTCGGACTTTCCACGAATTTGCATGGTGGGACGTCGTACCTGTTTGTACACGCTGATGTTCTTATCCCAGCTAAATCGCCGGTGCCGTACCGTAGAGTCTCCTTCAATGTGAAGCAAATCATTTGGCCTCTGGAATGCCGGGATCAACTTGTCATCAATTTCCATCGCAAACGATT
The DNA here is from genome assembly GCA_034440575.1 of Imbricaverruca yamaguchii. Taxonomy (NCBI): domain Eukaryota; kingdom Metazoa; phylum Arthropoda; class Thecostraca; family Neoverrucidae; genus Imbricaverruca; species Imbricaverruca yamaguchii. The sequence continues at coordinate 496,026 of JAOTOL010001279.1, read as the reverse complement.
CCTCACTTTCTTTTACACTGGACGGGGCCAAGTGCACCTTAGTCTTCTTCTGCTTCTCATTTATCGTTAGGGAGTTAGTTTTTTCCAGGTTCTGAACATTCAAAGACGACATTTTCACTGACGTCATGTCAGATGCAGATCCGCTGTTCTTCAAAATAGGTGTGTTGGTGGACTTCGTGGGCAATATTGAATTCTTTACATCGGTGAAAGAGGCTGGAGATGTCGTAAGGAGAGGAAATCTTGAGATAGATGGCTTGCTCCGTTTGCCTGCACCTTGCGTTTCTTCGTGATCCTTGTCATGGGTAGAGCTAATTAAATCCTCATCTTCTTCGACCATCGTGCTTAGGGTCGGCGAAAAGACGGGTCGGCTGTGAGAACTGTGTCCTGCACTGCTGTGCCCTGTCAATGCTTCCTGACTCAACATCTGGAGATCTTCATCAAAATCTGCCTCGAACAGATCCTTGACGTAATTCCACATCGCCAGCCTGGCTTCCGGATAGTGCATCAGAACAGGAGTTACGTCGTTCTGCTCCAGCACCAGCAAGTCGCAGTGTGTTGCTGCGCGGATGGATGCTGTGCGCGCGAAGTTGAGCACCAAATTCACTTCGCCGAACAGCTTGCCGGGCCGCAGCACAGCCACAGGTGTGATGTCGTCACGACTGCTCAGCACCTCCAGCTCACCGCGCACCACGTAGTACATGGAGCGGCTGACGGTCCCCTTGTTGATGACAAGCTGGCCGGGCAGATAGAACTGGCTCTGGATCATCAGAGCGATTGATCGTAGGAAACCCTCATCTAGGTTCTGAAACATTGGTGATCTGCTCAATGCGCATCGGTTAACGCTTAGGCATATCTCCGACTGCAACGATAAAGGCAAATTTCCATATATATTTTCGTTGGTTTGACCTTTTTTCTTGAACCAAATATACTCATAAAAGCCTTGAATGGACTCAGATAAGTTGGTGGCGTAATCGTTATCAGCCAAGTAACGTTTGATTATCTTCAGTCTATGTGTGAATGTAGCGCGTTGACTCTCTACATTTGTCAGCAAAGAGGTCAAGCTACCGATGACCAGGCCATTAGTGATAGCGGCTCCAAAAATCATCACTATCACACTAAGCACGACTTCTTCGTAATTCAGACCGCTGTAATCGCCATATCCAACACCAAGAACAGTTAAAGTAGACCAGTAAGCACATATAGTGTACAGGTTGAAGACGAAGTCAAGGTTGACTGATTGGAGAACGCGTATCAAGCCCAGCGTCCAGCTATGCTTCACCTTGCTTTCTATGGATGTATAGTAAAACGTCTTGTTCCGTAAAGCTTCTGTTAAATTATCTTCGTAGACACCCTCCGAAACAGTCGCCCAGCATAGTGCCCCGTGCTCATATGCTGAGCTAAACACCTTGCAGTTCATGAAGTACCACCAGCATGCTGAAATGTGAATCACCAGTGACAAAGCACAAGATGCCGACAGGATGTCTGAATAGCGTGTGCCAAGAACGACAACGTTCTTTTTGTTTTTGAAGAAACGAATGAAACGATACGCCCTGAGCAATCTGTTCAAACGAGCAAACGCTATCAAGTTACCCAGCAAGACCGGTGCTGTTTGATACGAAAACGTTTGGACAATGAACTCCAGCGGAATGACGGTGAACATATCTATCAGACAGAGCCAACGACACTGTTTGCGATAGACGAGCTGATTTGGAGTAGACCACGCGGAGACAGGGCTTAAGGCCACGAAAGTGATGAACAGAAGGTTCGCAGCGTAAACCCCGTCACACAGGTAGAAAATTGCAAACGCGACTGTACTGGTTCGGTAGAAGGCAATGGTAAAGGTAACCGTGAGTACACTGAGGTACACAGAGATAACTACAACGATGTCTAGCAATTTCAGAAATGGTGAATCCCAACCGATAACTTTCTTCAGGTGCTTGAAAATAAGGTAGCAGACTTCAAACGAAAAATCAGTTGCCGAGTCAATCGTATCAATGCTGGATACAGTGATGTCATCATCCATCTTCTTTTCATTTTGAGATTCAGCAGATAGGTCATCACTTACAAGGCTAACGGAGTCTGTAATACTGATAGCATCACCTACTTCAGGAATAGAAAGATGGTCCAAGCTTGTGTTTTCTTTGTCTGCAAAGCAAATATGTGGTATGTCATACAAATGGGTGTGCTAATACAGACCAGGACACGTACAGGGCATGGTCACACGCTGTGTTTTAGCCGGTGCATTTTCCATCACAGGCGTCTGAACTTGAGGAGGGGGCAAAGTACACTAGTCAAGGAGGGGGAATGTGGTTGGAGGGGGCAAAGGAGCCACTAGTTTGAGAGGCAAAGGACATTAGGCATGGGCTTTGCAATAGAAGGTGTATATCTGAAGATGAGTGCCCGTGTTTCCTACGTCCCTCTTTGTCATTAGAACCAGGCATCTAACAATATGTTTTGAGTGCGGGTTAGTCAATGGGCACACAGATGGGTCACAACCATAAGCAGCACAAGCGTAGGAGTGGGAGCTATCTGACCTTAGCAAGTTAAGAAATGAATGTTTTGCCACTTCACAATCATACCAAAGAATGATCACATCCCAATACCGACGCCGCTACCAGTGCTATCCGCAGTCCTATACCCCCCCCCCCCCATAAGAAAGCTGACGACACTGCAATACCACCAACGGCCGTGCGGTTATGTATTTTTAGTCCCATCTTTGCCTTTTGTTGTTTTCTTTTTACGCAGGATAGACTGGCTTGTCAACACAGACAAGATATCCAGACCATGGAGTGTCCTCAGAAAGGCAGCGGCACGTCACGTTACGATAGCACTAGCCATTCCTTCTTAAGGTATGCAGCACGTTCACAAGACTTGTGACGTGACATGCTGGGTCATTAGTGACGAAAATAGTTCAAAGAGATATCCTGGACGACAAAAATGAAGGGTTTCTCATTTACCATTGGATTTTATGATATGTAAGTGATTGTTGACATTTCTTATGAAATGGATTAGATTAATTGAAGAGGGAAATCATAAGTCTTATTTCTTAGTGTTTGAGATCTTGAGGAGGTCCTGTTTAACTGATGTCTCCGGCGGTTGTAAGGAGTGAATTTCACAAATCTGTGTCAGGTTCAACAAGAAGAAGATGACTCGTCTATTTCGTTTTCATTAAATAACAGTGCTCCGATAAGGTCTGGCTCCGCATGTTCTCATTTATATGGAAATCCATATAATTTTCGCCGCCTTCCATCCGCGTTCTACTACTAGCCTTTCACGGCTTTACGTCATTCTGACTATCTTTATGCCGAGCTATACATCCGAATATATTGGTCGCAGGGACCGAGACAAACCCGATAGCGTGCGAACAACAGATACCGAAACAAGCGCAAAATAATACAAAAGAAGTCTCCATGCTTGCATGGGTGTTATTTTATGGGCTTTTGTTTCCAGAGGACAAGTGTGCCCTCAGTGTTAGCTTTGCTCTTTACCCAATAATTTCAACTCTGAAGAAATCTGGTGAGTGTGTCCCCCTTCCATTTCGACCCGACCATTTCGGTATTTCCCTAGAGCTAGGTAAAATGCGATTTTTTTAATTAATTTTTTTTTATACGGTGTATTTTAATGGAAAAATGATGATGCAACCGCTCATTTTCTTCACAAATTATTACTTTTCAGATGACACACAAATACACGATCATAATCTTCATTCTGCAAATATAGCACATTGCGTATAATTATCTGTATCTGGTGTGTCACAGACGTGATAAAGAAGACATTTAACACTTCATGCACTCGATTCAATACTCTTTGACATCGAAAACCTTATGTTTCTACCGTAATTCGACATTATTTCCGAGAATGAATACTCGCAACACGTCGCGCCAGCAACCGTCGATAAGGGACGGAAGTTCCTTGCCATTCCGTATTTTATTTGTAATATATTTGATGACGCCATGGCCGATAAATTTGCTTCGGACGATTCTGGTGTTCCGGTTAGATTATGTTAGGTTAGGTTAGATTATATTCTGCTATAATGTATTGTATATATCATGCTACTATATCTTAGTCTAGGTTAGGTTAGGTTAGATTAGGTTACTGTTCTTATTTTTTCTTATTTACATGTTCATATTTAATTTTTGAATCCTTGACCGTAAGCAGAACACGGCAGTGTTCTGCAGTAATGTAGAACAATATGCAGTGCAAGAATGGCTTTATTGTGCGCCGCTTCCAATCTAGTTCCTCACAAAATTATTAAGCTTTATTTTGAGGATAATCAGGCAAGCTTATAATTTTTTTTAGAAAACACGGTATCGTTCCCGGCGAGGTAATTTGTCCAAATTGCTTGAGACCCTGCCATTTTCGCGCGAACAAGTGCAGGTGGGAGTGTTTTGCAACGTGGCGTGTCCACAAGACAAAGAAGAGAAAGTGTTGCGGCTTTGTGGAAAGTTACAACAAAGGAACACTGCTTGAGGGAGCCCGCCTGGAGCCCTGGCAGATTCTGGGTTTCATCAACTTGTGGCTGTAGAAAGGTTGGAATCATAGATCAGCTTTGCGCAATCTGGGGATCTCGCTCACAACCAGTGTCGATTGGAGGAGCTTTTGCAGTGAAGTAACAGATGCGTGGTTAAACAAGCAGGAGCTGATTGGTGGAGAAGGAATGGAAGTCGAGATAGACGAAACGCTCCTTGCGAAAATGAAGCACAACGTCGACCGTGTGCTTGGTCAAATCTGGCTCTTCGGAGGCACCGAAGGTGAATCGAAGCAGCGATTCGTAGTACCTCTCGTGAACCCGTAAGGTGAGCAAGGTGAGCGACGGAACCGAGAAACCTTAGTCCCGATCATACGGCGATATATTCGCCCCGGCTCCGTTGTTTATAGTGATTGCTGGGACGCATACCAACCACTGAGTGAAGAAGGATATGTGCACATAATAGTGAATCACAGTAACAATTTTGTGGATTCGTCAGACAGCGCTGTCCGCACCCAAAACATCGAGCGGCTCTGGTGCGATGTGAAAGAGTGGGTGCGGCGACCGGGCATGGAGGCCAAGTACTTGCGGCAATATCTCGGACGGTACTTGTTTTTTTTTAAAGGGAATTTGACGGCCGCGAATTGCATAACTTTATAATTGAAGCATTCAAGCTTTATAAGCCGCAATCCCATCGACGCGCTCAGGAATAAACGGACGAGCCACAGCCCGGACCATCGCATGAATGTATGTAAATGTACCATGTATGCACTGTATCATGACCATGACGTCATCAAATCGTTACATCAACCGTCCCTGGCTTAATAAGGTTATATTATGATGGAAAATATGATATATATGCATACATATATATATATATATATATATATATATATATATATATATATATATATATATATATATATATATATATATATATATATAAAAATATATATATATATATATATATTATATATTATTATATATATATATATTATATCTTATATACATTTATATATATATAAGATATATAAGAGATATATAAGATATATCTTAGACTAGGTTTGGTTACGTTAGGTTATTTTATTTCATTATGACGTCATCAACCGCCGCTGCCTTAAAAGTAATCATTTCCGGAGAAAATGAGTGGTCGCGTCATCATTTTTACATTCAAATACCCCGTATTCAAAACCTTTTTTTCATCGCAATTTACCTGGGTCTAGATATTTACCCTCATTTCCTCCATGTATTGTACCCTCCGCTCCCTCAATAATTGTCAAAAATAAACACCCTGCATGTTTGTGCAGAATATCCCAGGCTCAGAGAGTGCGACCTGAACTAAGTGCCTATCCTTTTGAGCTATAGCATGGCCAAATGAAGTCACACAAGGCCGTGCTAACCCACGAGTCAGTTTTCTAGGATAAACCTGGGCGCTGATTTCGGATTCAGCACGCAAAGGTACTACAGTGTGGTTGTCGATTATTGCACCAGGGCAGCAGCCAAATTAAATACATAATATGAAAACGTTGCATGTACAGTGCAACGTTGTGTGACAGAGTTTACTGGAAGATTTGCATGTTTTGTCAAAGACTTCATGAAGCCTTTTGTAAAGCTTGACATAAACGAGATTCAGGCATGTGATCATCTGAACGTCCGATCTAACAAGGATTTTCCACCCTGCGCTGTGTATTTCGCCAACAAGGACCGCCACAGCTCACTCTGTCGTGCCGGCCAGCGCCAGCACGCAGAGCCGGTCGCTGTCGTTATCAATGTGAGCTGCCAGAGAAAGCAACGATAATTATGCCGACATGGTGAAATTTAAAGCATTTAATCAGCACAGATAGACTCACTTCGGAGCATGTGCGTGGCAAAATATCCTAAAGCGGATTTGTACATTTTGGGAATGTTCATCAAAATTTAAGTTCATCACATGCAAAACTTCCAATCTACGTATATCGACTAAGTTGCGTTGATTGGCGAAATGGTCATGAAATTACGTTTAGTGTTTTGGGAGCACGGAGGTGGCAATGACACAACCAGGATTTTCTTAAGGGGGTTTGACCAAAAACAGATCTCATGAAATAGAAAACGCTTTCGTTTTGAGTGGTGAAAATCTCAAAATTTCTCGTTTCATGTTTACATTTTTACATTACATCTTTACATCTTTACATTTTCGTTGATAGCGGGGTGGGGTGGGGGTGCGAGTTTGGCTGCGCCTCCGGCGTGGCAACACTGTCGGTAACAGAATAGACACGTGAGGGTGTGGGGTAAGATCATTCAACATCCTTTGTTTGAACTTTTGTCGAGGGATCGTTGCATCAAAAAAGTAACGATAATTGTCCGGACAGTCATAAACAAAACGTTTTATTTTTGTTTATGTTTATGAACATTTTACACACAACTTAAAATGGGGAGGGGAAATATCAGCAAATACATTCATCACCATCAGTCTGCTACTTACCAATTTGCGTTTGTTCCCCAGCTTCTTTCGTCTCCTCTAAATGGTTGATAGACATTCTTCTTGCGCAGTTGTACGTATGGGCGGAGTACCCGAGATCTCAATTGGAGTCCTCTAGCATGACAATGTTACAGCAGGTAGAAAGAAAGATGTAATGTAATGCACGGTTTGGCAGGTATTTATATATATATATATATATATATATATATATATATATATATATATTATTGGGTAATGCAATGCGCTACCCAATGATAAAGATCATAACTAACTGTGCGTCAACACCAAACACCAAAGGTTCTTGTGTAACTGGGAGCCTATTTTAAAAAAAAAAGTCACGTGCAAACAAGTATACTGGCAAAGAACCTTCCAATCAAGGGTTTTATTTTTTCTGGAATCCTAGATTTAGAGAGGTATATTTAGTGATGTCGTAACTCGTGGAGATTAATCTTGTTCCTGTTCTTGACACGAAAAGATTACTTGTTATATCTTCAAGCCAGCTTCGGGCATACTTATTACATTTCAGCAAAACGTTTCAGGTCATCGTAAAACATATATATTCCTTCTTTTAACAAAAATGAACGCAGAATAATCCAGAGAGGATAATATCCTGGAGGACAGACATCCAGAACAAGGTCATGTTTCCAACCCTGTTCCAGATCGATGGCATTATATTTCGAGTTTGTTTTGGCATGTCCATAGGAAGAATTTGTTTGGCGCAAGTCAGTGCTAGTTATTCGCCTAGATGTCTACCTTATCACCCAGTGCTTCTTCCAAATTTTCGCTGGAAATAAACAATTCCTGGGGCATATACACTATGCACATTACTTTTGCTAGAAAATGTACTATGTTGATTTTTCCATTCTCCAATCTGCATTGTTCTATTTATTTTGTGCTCATGGCTGATCCAACATTAGCTCATGCACGACTGAAGAATGTGTCGCGCAAGTGAGGAGTTTGCCAAAACTTTGGCTGAAATTGATCTCTTGCCAGCCCATTTACATCGCTAGCCAATTCACATCTTACATTTCATACGATTCGTCCTGCGGATGTGGACCAGGGCATGCGCACTAGCCGCCTAGCGAGGCTGCTACATAAAGTGCAGCTGACGGCAGGTAGAGGTCGCTGCTGTCTGACACTGCGCCAGTCGGTCTCGATACCGCCTGCCGAGCCTGTGCTGCCCAGTTCACTGTCCAGGTGAGTGGAGGGCCTTACTGGATATCAGCCGGCTCCATGTTACCAACCGAGCACGTGCTGGCCTGTCCACTGTTCATGTGAGTGGAGGGCTTCACTGGATACAAGCCTGCTCCATGCCACTAAGCGAACCTTTGCTGCCATGTCCTTTGCTCATGTGAATGAGGGCCTCATAAGCAAGCCAGCTTTATGTCGCCCACCGAACCCGTACTGCTCCGTCAGCTTCCTGTTGAGTCTAGAAGTTTTTAAAACTCAATTTTACATATGTACTTTACCAAGTGGAGAGTTCACTGACTTGCGTATTACCTAAGTTGTCACCAATACAATACTTGTCGGGGTCCTGGTGGAGAGCGAGGAAGTTCATAGGATACATTTGCTCACCAAGGACGCAGTGGGATACAGTAAGACGTCGCGAGGAGATGGAAAATAGTGGTAAAGATAACATAACACATGGCACACGTGGGTCGCTGCCAAGCCCAAGCTACATAGAAGCTTGTTCCTGTGAAGGGCTATTGTGCTAACACATTTACACGGGGATCGTTACATTATAAATTATAGCATTGCATAATGTACATGTTTCGTCCCAAACCATCTCGCTTATCATTCCAAATTATCAAGCACTGAAACTGCGTAACTCATCCAGCGACGAAAACAGGCATTTTGGACATACTTAGGTGTGCCATACATACACTTTTAATGGTTGGGAAGGCCACATTGCGTTAATATTTGTTGAAGACAACATACGGGGTAGGTTGTTTACGCTAGCTAGGAGAAATGTAGTCGGTGCATGAACCAGATGTAGTATAAGCGGTAGTTGTCTCATCTGGCTGCTGAGACCAGAATCGGGAAAAATGATTTTTAAAAATGGAACATTTCACCTTTAGCGCCTTATGGGAGTCACGTGGCACGTAAAGGTTAAAATATTGAAACTGGCATGATTTCCTGTTCGATTCACCATAATACAATGTCGAATTCATGTCGCCGCGACCCGTGGTTGCTGGGCTATCTCCCTTTATAGTGTTCGCTTGCTTTGGCTGTGCTTCTTTATTAATGGTATTTCTTCTTGTCTCCTTTTCCCACGCATTAGCAATGGTGCACGTTTGACCAAACACACCTCCCTCCCCCAAAAGAATACATCAGGCCAGGGGTGTCGATGTTTGAAAATTATTGGGGGGTCGAAGATTATTAGATCACCTCCTCCCCCTACCAAAAGAAACATCGGATTTCGCCCACTATATTTTCAGACCTCAGTAATTCTTATTTGTATTTCACGATGTGTATCTTTATGTTCATTCAGCATCCTCGCCCACGGGAAAATCATCCAGTAACAGGTAAAGCCACGTAAACAAAAGATCAATGCATAGTACATGTCGACATAAAAACTGTGAGTCATAGCATGCGACTACAGTGTCATACAGTGGACTCGGGTCCATCGTCATCGTCAACGTCATCTATATCCTCAACGTCACCGTCACCCTCCCCTCACTCCACACACCAACAAACACACAACGGCCTAAGTAAAATATGTATGCGCCCATATGCAGGCTAAAACACACCGGCCTTGATGGAGTATTGAAGCACAGCAGGCTTGAGCTGTGATGACGACGGGTGAAGGTATTTCCTCGGTGCCTAACATTAGGAAGGGTGAAGCCAAAGTTTTGGTGGGGCAAGTTCAGGGTCGGGAAGGGGGAATGGCCTCCACAAAATCATAGCAATCGAAAACAATGTCCTCTGATCAAAGATGTGCATTGATGTAGTCATCGTGATCGCCGAGTCTAGTCAGTCACCACACACGACACCAAGCAAATTAAAGTGTACAACGCATCACATACATCAATCAACGCAATCGTCCTACTATTTATTTTACAACAATTTAATAAGTCCACCCGTACCCAATGGCGAAACCAATTGCAAGAGTCGATCACACTGGTTACACTCCTCTTCTATCACGGCAAAGCAGTCCGAAAAGGTCAGTCCAGGAGATTCCTAGAAGTACCATCCGATGGTCATGAAATGAACATGTCGGCTCGAATGGTGTTTTTGCTCTTGAGTCAGAAATATAAAGTTAAAAACTTCTGAAAATTCGAACAATATAAAAAATAAACAGTTTTCAAATCCGTGGAATTGGAATAGTGCACGCACCAGGTGTGTCTCAACAATAACATTTTTACTGCAACCCTGTTGGTACTTGTAAACTTTTCCCTCAAAAAGGTTAAGTGCGGACTTTTCTATACCTTTGGTAGTGCTTTGACTCACCATATTTACCTTCTTGGCCTCAATCACCAATTTTATTTCTAATTCCCCTTGAAATTGACTTGGGACGGACCAAGGAGGATAATATTCCCACATGTCCCAAATGCCACCATTCGCGGTAGTTCAAGCATAGCAGCACCAAATCAAGATCATAATGTTCTTTCATGAAATCGAATAACTCTGCTTTCCCAAAATTATAATGAAGGTCAAGGTTACCAAACAGAGGTCAGGTCAAATTTTCTCTTTTTATCGCAGTAAGAAGAACACTTTTTCGTGCAGAACATGATAAAAGAATGATATAGACATACTGCTTTCAAATATGTGTCCAGGTCAATGGTGTTAGGTCAGGTCAAGTATTACGCATATTCTGCACTGGCGTCCTTTGTGTGCGTTGGGATTTGTGTGCGCGTGAGCAGCGGCGACGGGCGACATTGTGCCCGCAATGTCGTCTTATGCCGAATGCTACTGTTCCTTGTGAATTGAAATTTAAATTCGGTTTTAGAGCCACCGAAGTAGTACACTATGACATTGTGTGAACAAACAATGATCCGAGATAACCCGACTCCGTGTGACTGGACCTTACTGTGTGAAACAAATATAAAGCATATAAAGAACAAATATGTGTAGAGGTGCAAGATGTTGGACAGTAGGAACACATGGCATACGAAAGGAGTCTTCATATAGGTGCGGGGGACACGAATAAGGCCACAAGGGTACCGCACCCAAAATAATTTCTGGTCGCGCTGCTGTCAGTACCTGTAATCATTACTTTAGTGGAAATAAGGTCAGTCTCGCTGCTGACAATTTGTTTTTCTGATTTCATCAACATTCATTGATCGAAATGAACAACAAGAGCAGCTGTGTCTCAAGCAGATTCAATGGCTGTGACAAATTGGGAAATATTAATGCATGGGTGACATTGGTGTCCACTAATGGTAAGGTGAACGGTATAATCCGGAGAAAGTGACAACTAATGCACACAAAACTGTTCGGAAAGTTGATTCAAAGCTGCGACTAATTCCGCACCGTTCACCTCGACTGGACAGGGCCGTCGAGTACATCCCGACTACAAGGGTTGGATTTATACTTTGCACTCCTAGATGAGGAGAGGATAATTTCTGAGTTATGGAATACGGAGAGGATATTTTCCTTAAAACATTGCCATCAGTATCTCACTTCGGAGCTTCAGGTGAATCTTGAGCACTTTACCACAGGGCAATTCGTTGTCGAACAACGCCATCAGACATCCAAATTGAAAGCTAATGGAGGAAGCAACATGGAGGATAATTTTCCGAAAATGATAATGCTATGGATGGCAAAATCCAGGAAAAGCCTTTGTTTCAACCCTGACATCCACTGTGGTCGGCCAAGGTCCCAGAGCACATCGTTCACTGTGGCGGACCGGGACTGTGGAGTACACATTTCACCATGGCGGGCCAGGGCCGCGAAACACACCATCCACTCTGGCGGACCGGTGCCGCGGAGCACATGGTCCATCGTAACGGACCGGAGTCGCGGAGCACACCGTCCACTGTGGTGGACCAGGGCCGCGGAGTACATCATGAAATGTAGCAGACCAGGGTCGCGGATTACTACACCCATTATGGTGAACCGGAGCCGTGTGGCACACCTGCTACGACGGACTAGGGCTCCGAAGCATAGCGTGCACTGCGGCGGATCACGGCCGCGGAGTACATCATCTACTGTGGTGGATCAGGGTCGCGAAGCAAACAGTCCACTGTGGCGGATCAGGGCCGTGGAATACACCGTCCATTGCAACGGACCGAGGCCGCGGAGCACACCGTCCATTGTGGCGGATCAGGGCCGTTGACTACATCGTCCATTGCAATGGACCGGGACTGCCGAGCACACCGTCCACTGTGACGGATCGTGGCGTGGAGCACATCGTCCACTGCGGCAGACCGGGGCCGCGGAGTACACTGTCTATTGCGCGGATCATAGCCATCAACATATCAAATTATGTTATGCCATGGCAGTGTCGTACATGTCGTACATGGCAAACTGTTTTCGAATGTGACCACGTACCCCAATTTAAAAAGTCCTCGGATTTCCACAAATACTTTTTCGAAGGTGTTCTTTATATTTTGTCATATAATAATTAGTGGGCAAATTCACTGTCCTGTGGAAGGGGCCAAATCTACCACCATTCTGAATTACCGGATTTCAACCATAACGCCCCACATCCTGTTTGAAGGTTTTTTTTGTTTCCCTTGGAAAGTCACCTTATGCCGCTGAAATTACACCTGAACAAATCACTCAAAAATATAAAATTTGTCAACATCAGGCATTCCAATTAATAACGCCCGGTCGCCAAAACGCCAACGTTCGTAAACGGGTTAAACCCGCGCCTTGCGCAGTCGGCGCGTTCGCCACTACGCGTGCGCTTCTTCGGTTTCTGAAGGCCTCCCACTAATTTTGCTAATTACTGCTACATCATAGTCTTGTGCCAAATTTGATATGTAGAAAGCCTGGTATGGCGACTCGCATGAAAAAGGAATAGATAAATTTAATTCGATGTATTAGTTCTCTTCTTCCGACATTTTCATCCTTATTAACACGCGCCCTGGAAGGCATCTGAAAATTACACGCACTGGAGGGGGGGGGGGGGCGGATTCCGCCCCGCCTAAGACTTGGTTCCCATTAAAGCTAGAGCAACGCAATTCGCAGGGTGGATGGGTACGATAGTTACCTCTATTGTGTGTAACTTTTGTGACCTTATGTCAACATCTTCAAGGTCAAATGAGGTCAAAATAGCAAAATTGTCTGGTTTTGCGTGGCTTGGCTTGTCACTGTTATGGATCGCTGTGATTGTGTTTAAATGCTCCAAGATTGGCATTAACGATGTTTTGGACATTACTAATGATGCAATACATATGCCAGATCCACCATTTGCCCCCAGGTCACCCATATAGGAGCACTTTATCGGGTCATTACCTCTCCAGTTACCGGAGCCGGGCTGCCCACCTGACTGCTCCGTTGGGCGGCTCAGCACAATCGGTTTCGCAAAGAAAGGAGTGAAATACATGAATAAAGTATAAAAACGCTTAGGGACACAATGACAAACAGTAGATTTCCGGTGTGAAGGGAGTAGCATGCAAAGTGACATCAATCGCATGGCAGTCATTTCCATTTATGTGAACATTCCAGTTGACCAAGTTTGGTTCCATTACCCTGTCATGATGACCTCGGCGACCTAACATGACTTTTAACACGCGCCCTGGAGGGCCTCTGAAGCTTACGCGCACTGGAGGGTGGGGGGCGGATTCCGCCCCCCCCTAATATCTCGGCTCCCATTAAGGCTAGAGCAACGAAATTCGCAGGGTCGATGGGCACGATAGGTAACTCTATTGTGTGCAAATGTCGTGAGCTTAGGTCAATATCTTCAAGATCAAATGAGGTCAAAATAGCAAACTTTTCTGTTTTTTTCTTTCATGGTATCATAAGCTGGCACACAGGCTCAGATGTGGCTCTCGTTGGTTCAGTTTGAGGTACTAGGTAGGTACCTAGGTAATATCTATCTTGGCATGCACCTAGGTAAGTACCTTCCTTGGTAAATATCAAGCTGATAGGGTGATGGGTGGGCTGCTGGATATTATTATAGTTTGTATATCCATAATCTCAATGATAAATGAGATTGTTTTCCCTGCACTGGAATGCATGAAGTTTGATGACTCGAAATTGAGAATGGAATGAATCTTCCTCAAGCTCCATATGCGTATGCATGTCGCGTTGCCATTGGTGGTGTGTACAAACACCAGTATGACAATGCAATTGTTGTTTAGTGGCTTAGCATATTTGTCAGACAATCTGGTTTATATTGCATCAGCATCAGCTAATCTGAACATTTTATGAGGTAGGTAAATTGTCCTTTCGCGGTGGAGGGAAATGCAGCTATTTCAGTTTTTTTTCTCTCACAATTTTGAAGTTCACAGCAAAACGTGGAGAGCTAGTCTACTACCCAATCCAAATTTATTTCTTTTCAGTGCAAAATGTGTATCAGCTAAGTTTTCTATTTCGCATGTTATAATTTTTCCTTTAGCTTTCTTATCAGCATAAAAATAGCATAGGTTAATCAGGGCCCAAATCAACATTTGGGTGCAAAGATCAACATTGGTGAGGCCATGGCCCCCATAAAATGATACAAATCGACGCCCCTGCATCATGCTACTATACGAAGCACACTTGCCAAATGCAGGACGATTCTGACAGTGCCTATTGATATGCCCAAACCTATGACACTTCGGAGGGAGGGCAGATCTGTTTCATTGAACATCATAGAGACGTTCTTAGGCCGGATCATCTTTGCGTTTTTCCTTATCGCCATCGTGACCCCCTATCGGGACATGACCCCCTAATTTCTTAAAAGTAGCCATTTGTCCCCCAAAAAAATCCGTGTCCCCTCCCAGCCTCGCTACCCGAGTATCGTCGCCACAAAATTATACTTAATCATTCATAGAGTAAAAATGCATGCGCAAAAGAATCACCAAAAATACTAAAAGCCGATGTAGCCAATAAACGAGCTTCACAGGCTATCTGTCGTCACAAAATCTCCAAATAGTAAGTAAGCAAACGTTAGAAATTTCTGCTTCCAGGCCATTCTTGAACAACATCAACCTTGATCATCTTCTGTTTTCGCTTCAGTGAATAATTGTGCTCTGCTAGGCAGCACATTTGCATTATCGCTAGGCTTTATGCGTCTTAGGTTGCATTCCCTGTGCATACATTGATATATCTTGCAACAACACATGCGACTCTGGGTGTTCTTGGCTATCTTCAAGACAAATGAGGGAAGTCATGGGCAGCATTAAGCACGTACATCAAGTTAACGTCGTATCCGTATTGGTATTCAGCGACGAGTTCGCCAGAGGCGTATTTGTATTGGCTTCGGCATTCAGCGACGGGTTTATGATCGTTCGAATCGATTAACACTGAACACGCTGGAGGGAACTACATAGGTCTCGCATTACCACTTTAACACGCGCCCTGGAAGGGGGTGGGGGGGGGGCGAAATCCGCCCACCCCTCCGGTTTCCCGTTTATTGGCAAAAGGGAAGTGTTCTTGACAATACTAAGCGACTTGTTTGATGCATATTGTTAGGCTATATAATTTAAAAGGCATGATAGGTTCCCGAGGTCATCATGACAGGCTAATGGAACCAAATTTGGTCAACTGGAATGTTCTCATAAATGGAAATGACTGTCATGCGATTGATGTCACTTTGCATGTTACTCCCTGCACATCCGGAAATCTACTATTTGTCATTGTGTGCCTAAGCGTTCCTATATTTCATTCATGTATTTCACTCCTTTCTTTGCGAATCCGATTATGAGAGCCGCCCAACGGAGCAGTCAGGTGGGTAGCCCGGTTCCGGTAACTGGAGCAGGTAATGACCTGGTAAAGTGCTCCTATATAGGTGACCTGAGGTTAAATGGCGGATCTGGCATATTTATTGCATCATTAGTAATGTCCGAAGCATCATTAATGGCAATTTTGGAGCATTTAAACACAATCACAGCAAACCATAACAATGACAAGCCAAGCCGCGCAAAACCAGAAAATTTCGCTATTTTGACCTCATTTTACCTTGAAGATATTGAACTAAGGTCATGAAATTTGCACACAATAGAGTTAATTTCGTTGCTCTAGCCTTAATGGGAGCCGAGATCTTAGGGGGGGCGGAATCCGCCCCCTCCCTCCAGTGCGCGTGAGTTTCAGAGGCCCTCCAGGGAGCGTGTTAACAGTCGAGGTTCAACGTAAGTCAGTTTCTTCGGTCGCCTCAATTTTTTTTCTCGTTTTTATCAAAGCCTGCCCATATTTGGTATCAAGTAATAACCTGTGGTGAACCGTACTGTAACATTTCAAGTCGGTTCGGTTGCTATCGTTTCAATTTCCATTAGATGAGCGTTATTCGACGTGTCTTGCTATGCAGTATCAGAAACCTGAGCAACCGAATTATTTGTCAAGGACACAGTCCAAGCTGATACCTTGATCGCCGATTTTTCCCCATTTTCTCTCAAACTTATCCAAATTTGGTATCGAGCAATAACCTGTGGTGGACACACGAGTAAGATTTCAAACCGGAACATGTCAAGTTCAAAGGTTTGATTAAGTTCTTCGATGCTATCGCGTTGTGTCGCTATGGCTTCAATTTGCAGAAAATGGATGTCATTCATGAAGACGAATGGAAAATCGCAACAATGTATGTCAAGTGACAGCCCATGGTGAACCCTCGAGTAACATTTTTAAACCTGGATATGTCAAGGTTTGAAGGTTAATCCAAACTAGCCTTTGGCCTCATGGTCAAAGGCTAGTTTAGATTTGTATCAAGTCCTCGCGAATCGTCGCTATGGGTTCAATTTGCACCAAGTGGGTGTCATTCGACGTAACTTGTGCCGTATTATGATGTTACCCAATACAACTAATTGCTAAGGTCAAAGGTCAAACCGAGTTCCTTGGTCGCCTCGCAACTATTCTTCGCCCTAACCTACCTACATTTTGTATCAAGCAATAGCCCATGGTGCACTTTGAGTAACATTTCAAACCGGGACATGTCAATGGTACTCTCGCAAATTGTTTAGAAATCATATTAATTTTTAAAGTCAAAGGTCGAACTTATTTCTTCGATCGCCCCGCGTTTCTTCGTTTTCTCCCAAAGTTATCGACGCTTGACATCAAGAGAATGTCCGTGGGAACCCTCGAGTCACATTTCAACCCGCGACATGTCTCAAGGTCAAAGGTTGGTTTAGTTTTCAGGGTCCTCGCGTTTCGTGGCTATGACTTCAATTTACATTATTTGGGTGTCATTCGACGTGGCTTGCCGTACGGTACCATAATATTAAGATATTGAAATAATTTCAAAGGCGTCGGAGGTCGGGCGTGTGTACAATGATTGAGTGTAATAGGAATAGGATGGTCAAATATATATTTTGTTTGCGGCCGTTTTGATGCCAAGCACTCGTATCCTATATGATTAGGGGCTACCACAAGAAATCCGTCATAACCTGATCTGACGGTGCTCTCATCGCTGATTTTTAATGTACACTGCCACATTGCTGTTCCGGACGTATACAATATTGAACCTTTCAAATTGCCGCTTTCCTCTTAATGGTTCGACGGAAGTTGTTAATTTTTCAAGAGAAGCCACCCGTGAATGCGCACAATTTTACAACTAGACGCGGTTCATAATCGCGAGAGAGTAATGTTGTAATCAGGTGTCGATCCAGGAATTGTCATGGGGGCACTTGTCTGGAGGGGCGTAATTTTTCTGGAGCAGCGCCACTGCGAAAGCACCTGGAGCCTCTGGATGCAAAATCCGAGGGGGCGGGATGCACTCGGACCTTCTTGAAAAAACACTCGGCCTTTTTACTATACCTATAGGGGCGCCTGCGACTGAAACATTCGAGCGGATGCACTGGAATCCTTTCAGAGGGATGCATTTTCCTAGCCTGGGAGACGCCACCTTCCACGTGGGGGGTACATGCCCTCAGTGCCACACCCTTTGTCCATCCTGGTTGTCATTGCATCGAAATATGTGCCAGTAAAATAGGAAAACATGGAAAAAATAATTGTA
The DNA here is from genome assembly GCA_034440575.1 of Imbricaverruca yamaguchii. Taxonomy (NCBI): domain Eukaryota; kingdom Metazoa; phylum Arthropoda; class Thecostraca; family Neoverrucidae; genus Imbricaverruca; species Imbricaverruca yamaguchii. The sequence continues at coordinate 478,062 of JAOTOL010001279.1, read as the reverse complement.
GGTTCATATTTTTACCATAAAACCATCGTCTATTTTTTTTGTATCCTGTTCAAACTTACCGCGTCCCTGATTTGTCCCCCCCCCCCCACAATTTCGAATCCGTTGTTACACCCATGCCCGCACCGATCAACTCGAATTCGATAGCTCGGCCACAATCTTGTCCTCCGGTACAACTCTCGATTCATACCGATGCCGGATTCATACCCATGAATGAGGCCCGGGTGGATTTTGTTTGTTTTTGTTTTGTGGAGCTCTGCTGTAAGCGCGATTGTCTCCTAAATTATTTTATCAGCCATGTGTACACTGTAAGCAACTTCAACACTCTTCTCGCTTCCCCTGACGCTGTGAACTCCTCTTCTGGTGCACCATCTTTCAACTCCTCACAGCGAGCGACTTCCCCAGCCTGCCACACCAGCCTCGTCTCTCGAAAGGGTGCAAGGTACAAAAAGGAATTGTCCCTTGGTATGTCTCAAGAAACAAGCAGACAGAAACAGTTGTTTCCCATTTGAAATTGCGGGTTATTGCTATTATTAACCTTCCGACCCTCGATGGGGAAACGGTTTGTCTGGTCCCTACCAGAAAGACCAGGCACGTTTTTGGGATTGAAGATGCCACTTTATTTATGTTGGACAAATGGGTTGCATGGCAAATTAACACGCCATACGTGGCACCAGGAGAAGCTCCTCCACCAGTGAAACTTGTGAGAAGGTTGATGGTTCCAGTTGACGGTGGTGCCCAGGAAAATGACGCCGCCGCCGGTGAGCCGCGCTAACTCGGCACTGTGTACCCGGCAGGCGCGGCGGCATGAGCACGTGCCTGCTGATCTGGCTGCTGCGCCGCCGGTGAGCCGCGCTAACTCGGCACTGTGTACCCGGCAGGCGCGGCGGCATGAGCACGTGCCTGCTGATCTGGCTGCTGCGCCGCCGGTGAGCCGCGCTAACTCGGCACTGTGTACCCGGCAGGCGCGGCGGCATGAGCACGTGCCTGCTGATCTGGTTGCTGGCGGCAACGCTGGTGACGGCCGGCTGCCAGTTGTGGCCCGACGCCGGCAGCGGCAAACACTCAGCGAGCCCGAGGAGCGCCAGCCAGTCGCGGGCACGCTCTATGATTCGGCTGGGCCGCGGCGACAACCACCAGCGGCGGTGGTGGCGGCACGGCGACACCCCCGCCGGCCTGGTGTCACACCGCGCCGCAATCTTCCTGCCACTGGACGGCCGGCCAGCTCGGACGGCCATCGGTCTGCCGATCGGCAGATTACGGTCGGCGGCGGCAACAGTCCGCCGCCCATCAGTTGCCTATCTTGGCCGCGCATGATGTCGCCTCCAATTAAAAATGGGCAAAATGTGAGAAGTCAGATGGCCATTCGTGTCCGTGAATTACCGAGGTACGGCCGGCGGAGTCGCACGGTTTGTGGATGACGGTCAGACCTCGTTCCATCTGGCCTCGTCAAGATGCGCTGCCATGGCGGCCCCATGGAGCATCTCACAACGGCTGGCTGTTCCCGGTCTAGAGCCGCCACGACTCACAAAGAATTCATCAGAGCTGGCGCTGGTGAACATCTGATGAAACAACCAAGTGGCGGCGGCACTGAAGCAACACAGATGGAATCATGCGCTATTACGCAAACTAAGAAAACGTTGCAAGCATGCATATACAACTTACGCACCTGGCGAGGTGCACTGACGCTATAACAATTGGCGCTACCTCTGCAATACGTGCGTGCTGCATCCTCCTCCCCATGATAGTGGTCCATGGCCTGGTCGCAAACAATGTCAGATGACATCAGAGCAACCGTACGTAATTACTGTCTGCCCCTTATCGCTTGCCCAATACACGTAGAATGTTGACAACACGGTCTCCATCAACTGATCTTGGAGTATAACAAAATTGGAGTGTGTGCTCTTTTCATTCGTTAACGAAGCCGCTTAAATGGTGATTTTTTTACATGAAAACGCCCAATACGATGCTGATAAATGCCCCTAGGTCTCCGAGCTAACCACAATGAAGTGTAAGCAACCATTTCCATATGCATCCTGTGATATCACTACTCAGAACCGATCCTATGCCTACTCAGCACCGATCTTAGCCTACTCAGCAACTATGCTATGTATACTCGGCATCAATCGTATGCCTACTCAGCACCGATCCTAGGCCTACTCAGTACCGATCCTAGGCCTACTCAGCACCGATTTTAAAAACTGCAAGAAATCGGCTCGAACCAATCGATTCAGTGATGCATATGTTCCTAACATCAACTAATTTCATTCAAGTTGCACCTTTCTTTGTGGCAACGTATCATTAAATACATATTTGCAGAGGCTCCAAGGTTAAATGCCAAATAAGTTAGCTTCTCAATCGAAGAAAGGTGATGAGAGTGACGCTATATGTTTTAATCTGCCGCTGCATTGAATGTCTACGATCCGACAGCTATCATTATGACCGGACCGGGCAATTGTCATGATGTCGACATACGGCCGCTCATACAAATAGTGTTATTAAACTCATTAGCATAACTACAAAACGAGGCATCCCTGGGTGAAAATTGAAAATATGAGGTCCGTTCCAGAAATTCAATGAAAACAGTCAGCCCTGTTCACTTCGGGTTGACAGTATTATGTGAAATAATGCACAAAGAAATCTCCAGGCATTCCCCCGACCAACACTTGCCTGAAGGTAAAATTACGATCAAAATAATGGATTAGGATGCCAATTTGAACCCAAACTCCAGTAATATTCACGTGACGCTGGACCGACATTATGCCCTAGTTCATGACAAGCCATTCACTAATTGCACTATACGGAAGCGCAAAGAAACAAATAGAGTGGTGCTTAGTGTTCTCGAGATCATCTTGCCTGCATTCTGAACGAAATATACCTAAATTATTGTGACAGAAGCGTATGTTGTTGTTCCAGATATTCCTTGTGAAGGTAAATATCCGCCATATATCACGATAGGCTTCAGTTAAAATGTTTTCGAGTATCATGAATGCATGTGAGTGTTAATTGTCATACCATTCATAAAGACATAAAGACATAAAAGATCAGTGCAACTATGAGCCACCAGGGTCCTTCACGGTTCCACTCTGGACACTCAACCAGTTTCCCACCAAATCCGTCGATCAGCCCTTCCTGGATTACTGAAAAGTAAGCCCTCTATTCTTTCCCCCAGAGATCAGTACTGGGACCACTACTGTTCATTACATTTGTAAACAACATTGAAAGTGGCATAAGCAGTAAAGTTTTGAAATTTGCGGATGATTTGAAGGTCTTTAGGGCAATAACAGGTCAATATGAGCATGTCTCGCTGCAAAAAGACTTCGACGAACTCGTGAAGTGGTCCGAAGAATGGCAAATGAAATTTAATTTTGATAAGTGCAAAATCATGCATGTAGGTAAGCAGCATATGAAGGCTCCATACTTGATGGGTGGCCAAGTGCTATCAGTGACTCAAGAGTCAACAGGAGAAGGATTTAGGTGTTATTCTAAACACAAAATTGGGGGCATCCAGAACAGACCAAGGTAGCCAGGAAGAAGGCACTGAGAATGCTTGGGGCAATCAATAGGACTGTATCATACAGAAGTGAGGAAGTCATCAAGAATCTTTACTGTGCCTATGTCAGGCCACATTTGGAATACTGCATCCAAGCTTGGTCTCCTAGCTATAAAAAGGATTGTTCGCTTTTAGAGAGAGTACAAAAGAGGGCTACAAAAATGGTTAATGGTATAAGCAACCTGGCATGTGAGGAAAGATTGAAGAAATTGAATATGTTTTCACCTAGATATAGAAGACTGAGAGGAGATCTCATCGAGGTCTTTAAATTTGTCCATGGTCTGGAGAGCGGATATCTTGGGGGAAATGCTTAAATTTAACATAAATGATGCAATTAGAGGTCATAAATTCTAAATTAAAGTTAACCACAGCAGAACAAGGTTAAGACAGCCTTCTTCACCAACAGGGTAATAGAACACTGGAACCAGCTGCCAGAAACCATTGTCAGCAGCAACACATTGAACATCTTTAAAAACAGCATAGACAATCATTATAAGAATAGAGGGCTTGCTTTTCAGTATTACAGGGAGGGCTGATTGCCAGATTTGGTGGGCAACTGGTTGAGTGTACAGAGTGCAACCAAGAAGGGCCCTTGTGGCTCATAGTTGCGCTAATCTTGTATGTCTTTATGTCTTTATGTCCTATAATGATTATCTATGTTGTTTTTAAATATGTTCAATATGCTGCTACTGACAATGGTTTATGGCAGCTGGTTCCAGTGTTCTATTACCCTGCTGTTGAAGAAAGACTGTCTTAACCTTGTCCTGCTATGGTTAACTTTAATTTCGAATTGATTACCCCTAATTGCATCATTTCTGTTCAATTCGAACACTTCCTTGAGATGTCCCTTCTCCAGACCATGGACAGATTTAAAGACCTCAATGATATCTCCTCTCAGCCTTCTATATCTAAATGAAAACATATTCAATGTCTTCAGTCTTTCCTCATATGCCAGGCTCCTTATAACATTAACCATTTGTGTAGCCCTCTTTTGTACTGTCTCTAGAAGCCAACAATCTTTTGCATAGCTAGGAGACAAAGTTTCGATGCAGCGTTCCAAGTGTGGCTTGACATATGCACAGTAAAGCTTCCTGATGACTTCCTCACTTCCGTATGATACATTCCTATTTATTCCCCCGAACATTCTCAGTGCCTTCTTCCTGGCTTCCTTGGTCTGTTCTGATGCCACAATTTTGTGTTTAGAATAGCACCTAAATCCTTCTCCTGTTGAGTCACCGATAGACTTGGCCACCCATCAAGTATGGAGCCTTCATATGCTGCCTACCTACATGCATGATTTTGCACTTATTGAAATTAAATTTCATTTGTCATTCTTCGGACCACTTCACAAGTTCCTCTAAGTCTTTCTGCAGTGAGATATGCTCATTGTGACCTGTTGTTGCTCTAAAGACCTTCAAATCATCCGCGAATTTCAAAACCTTACTCCTCAGGCCACTTTCAATGTTATTTACAAATATAATGAGCAGTAGTGGCCTCAGTACTGACCCATGGGGGACTCCACTAAGATCATTTTGCCATGATGACTTTGTACCATTTAGCATCACTCTTTGCTGTCTATCTGAAAGCCACAACTATCTCCATTTTGAGATTCTACCTGCAATACCATGGACCCGAAGCTGCATCATTAACCGTTTATGAGGTGCCTTGTCAAAAGCCTTACTAAAGTATTGATATGCAACATCAACCTGATTTCCCTGATCAAATTGTTCTGTAGTGAAGTTAAAATGTCCAAGAGATTTGTGAGACACGATCTCCCTTATCTAAACCCATGTTGAGTATCTTGAATCAATCTGTTTCCTTCCATATAACTAACTATTCTATCCTCGATAATTGTTTCGAGTACCTTGCAGACTAGGGATGTGAGACTTACTGACCTATAGTTCTCAACTGTCCCTCTTTCTCCTTTCTTGAAAATAGGAACTACGTTTGCCATTTTCCAATCTGTTGGAATTTCATTTTGTGAAACTGATCTACAAAATATCATAATGAGTGGAAACGCCAATTCCTTTTCAGATTCCGGCAATACCCTAGCATAAATTTCATCAGGTCCTGCTGCATTGTTTGGCTTTATTTTCCTGATATGATTGAAAACAACATCATTATCAATGAAACCAACATCATTTATCAAATCACATGTCACTGAACTATGGTGTACGGTTGGCAGATTAGTCGTATCTTACAATGTAAACACTGATTTGATGAGCTGAGCGAGTTTTCTACTCGCTCAGCTCCTCAACCATCTCACTATCCTCACCAAATATAGTTCCATTTACTTCCAATGGACCAATGGTGCTAGAAACTTTACTCAGCTTGTAGAAACTAAAGAACGTTTTGCTGTCCCCACCATAGTTCCTAGCCAAATCCAATTCTTTTCCTCGCTTTACTGCTTTGGTTTTTTGCTTCACAGTGTCTCTAGCTTTTCGATATGACCTTATATTTTCGATATTTCAACCTTCCTTAAACACTTTGAATGCAGTTTTCTTAGCCTTAAATGCTTGTATCAAGCCTGGTGTAAGCCATGCTGGATTTCCTACCCTTCTTTTGCGTCTTTGCTTTTGGGGGACATGTTTAATCTGAATTTCCTTGAAGTAAGATTTGAACTTTTCCACATTTAACAGGCATTGAAATTGGAGAATTCTTCTTCCCATATTATGGCACTTAAAGCCGCTCTCATGCAGTCAAAATCTGCTCTGTTGAAATTAGGAACCTTTACCAAATTATCCTTAATAGTTCCTACTACATGCGCCTTGAATCTGACCATGTTATGGTCACTTCTTCCCAGAGTTTCTCATACAGTTAAGTCTACGTCACTTAAATCCGAAAATACAATGTCCAAGAATGAGCGATGCCTGGTAGGTTCCGTTGCAAACTGGCGTAAAAATAGGTTCTCTTCAAGGAATTTCCTAAACATTTTGCATGATGGGGGAGCCAACATTTTCAAATCCTTTTAGATTAAAGCCACCAAGAATAAGGCACTTCCTCTGAAACTGTCTACTGATTTCCTCACAAATCACCTTATCAAGCTCCAGTTGCTGAAAATGTGGCAGGGTTCCTGATCGGTACAAAGCTCCTATCCTCAGTTTATTGCTGTTGCCTTTTCCCACACCGACATCAAGCCAAATGGACTCCACAGACACATTTTTCACCCCATCTGCTACTTTTTGAGAACTGAATAAGCTATTCACATAGAGCATTACACGACCCACTTTCACTGCCAGACCCCTATTGCACGAAAGCATATTGTATCCCTGGATCTCATAGTCCTGCAAGTTGTCGCCAAAATAGCCCTCACTGACCAATGCCTCTGTAATGGAAACAAGATCTGGTTCCTCCTCAGCAACATAACAATTGAAATAATCAAATTTGGATCGAATACTCTGAGCATAAAGCATCATGCACTTAACACATATTCCATAACCACCTTTCGCTTTTTCGTGCTGAGTTCTTTTATCACTGGATGAACTACCACTCTGCCTCCTTGAACTACTGCTATCCCTATTTGCTGACTTGGGGTTCTATTGCCTTGGCTGTCACTATTGGCATATCCATGATATAGCAATGCCACTCATCCATCCTCACCCCCATTGCCTAATTTCCCTGAAGGACATGCTCATACACTTTGTCTAGCACATGCGCCCCCTTCTCGGAGAAGTGCAGGCCATCCCTCTGATAGAGGTCCCACTTAGTCATGACAGCACAAACAAAATTTAAGCCAGATCCCATGATTGCCGTACTTTGCACATCACTGTTCTAAACGTCGCGGAAACCAATTGCACGGTTCTGAATCAGTGCCATTTTTGTCAAAACAGCTCACGCTCAGCCGATACAAGCGGCCTCTTCAAAAACGCCAAAAATGTAACATAGCATGCATCTTGGCGGGCTGAACACAACGGTAGGCTCCAAAGCTTGGTGCATGTAATAGCTTAGCTTCAAAGCTAATTATCCAATTTCCACAACAAAATCCCACAAATGTGCCAAAAAAGACAAGCAGTGTATCAAAATAATCGTCTTTATCAGCAAAATTCAAACCTGCACATTGCTAACTTGTCTACACTCTCCTTTTTAACTGCATACACATGATTCGATTTTTAACGTAATGCCTATTTCCAGTAGGAATAATGGCATTACGTCATAGGATGCGGACCGATGGACGTGATTTGGCCGGCCCATATAATTTGTCTGACTGTTGGCATATGAGCAGCTACACCTCCGACACTTGACTTGGCGAGCAACTTAGTAGGGTGCATTCATATTTCCACCCAATACAGGAGGGTGGGATCATTGACCAAAATGATCCCACCATCGTGATCGCATGCGGTCGTGTCGCACCTCAAATGACTCCCGTGTCAAGTCGAACTCCAAATTATCATTTCTAAACATATATGCTGCCAATTTTTTAGCTGCATACTTATGAATTCGGATTTTGAGGCAATGTTTATTTCTCACAGGCATTCGCTCAGATCTGCATTTTAGTCGATGTTCCCACCCTCTGTATTATATGGAAATATGAATGCACCCGGCTACGTTGCTCACCAAGCCAAGTGTCGGACGTGGAGCTGCTCATATGCAAATTCAGAAAATGGTAGGGCTGGCCAAATCACGTCCATTAGTCCCCATGCTAAACCATCAGAAATAAGCATCACGTAAAAATGGAAATCCATAAGTATACAGCTGAAAAACTTGGCAACAACCTAAGGTTAGGTAAGGTAAGGTTAACTTAACAAAGGGTAGTTTCGGGTTCAGCCTGACACGGTGAGTCATTTGAGATGAGACACTCGCTGCATTCGCTCAGATCTGCAATTTGGACATTGTCTCATCGCATGTTTTGGGTGTGAATATGAATGCACCCGGATAATTTGCTCGCAAGTTAGGTGTCAGACGTGAAACCGCTCATATGCCAAAAATCAGACAACTCGTAGGGGCCAACCACATCACGTCATTGGTTCCCATGCTAAATTGGGACCAATGGATACATTTGAGGCATGGGAAATAAAGCATTACGTCAAAAACCGAGTCATATTTATGCAGCTAAACATGTAGGGTGTAAATACATTAGCAATATTCAGCTTCGAACTTTGCTGACGAACACGTTTCGTCTCGGTATACTGCTTGCCTTGTTTGATACATTGGTGAGATTTTGGGGTCGTTATTGGATAATCAGGTTTGGAAGCTAAATTACTGCATGCGCCAAGCTTCGGAGCCTACCACTTTCTTCAGCCCGTCAAGATGGATGATATGTCATATGTTGAGCGTTTTTCGAGGGGCTGTTTGTATGGGCTGGGCGTGGGCTGTCTTGACAGACACACCAAATATATATATATATATATATACGAAACTACATGATATATGCATTAGGTATCTGCTTCGACATTCACTGAACAGCTTGATATACCGATTTGCCAATCAGCAGGGGATAGGGATAAACGCCCCATCAGTCCAGCCTCGGCATCGACTGCGATGTCGTTCACGTTCTGACAAGTGCCGATGTCACATCGATGGGCGACAGCATGTGGAAAACAGTCACGTCGGGAGCTGGCCAGTCGCGTCACATCATACGACCACCAACACATGGACACATCGTGCTGGCCTGGTGCTCAGCGGTCCCAACCTGGATACCGTGACGTAATGCAACATGCTGCTGCATCCACAGGGGCTCGCTTGAAGCACTGAATATATAGGAACTTACCAGCGCATGCTATGAGTGTGTGTGTGGGGGTTGGTGGGGTGGGGTGGGGGACGGTCATGTTGATGCGGCAATTATTCGACAAGTGCAAAACAGTGCGATTACGGACCCTGACAGGGCGACGTTTACATGTCGCTACTCGTATGTGGCGATTTGGCGACCTGGCGAGGATAGGTGGGGATTGTCAGGTTCATACTGGCGGGGATAGGTGGGGATTGTCAGGCCTTTGCTGGCGAGGACAGATGGGGATTATCAGGCCTGTGTTGGCAAGGATTGGTGGGGATTGCCAGGCCCGTACTTGCGAGGGTAGGTGAGGATTGTCAAGTCCATACTGGTGAGAATAGGTGGGGATTGAGATCTGTTCTGGCGGGGATAGGTGGGGATTGTGAGGTCCGTGAGGATATATGGGGATTGTCATGTTCATGCTGGCGAGGATAGGCGGGAATTATCAGGCTCGTGCTGGTGAGGATAGGTGTGGATTCAGGTCCACACTGGCGAGGACAAGTGGAAATTGTCAGACCTGTATTGGCTAGGATAGGTGGGACCTGTGAGGCCCGTTCTGGCGAGGATACAATCACAGGTGAGGATTGTCAGGTCCGTCAGGATAGGTGGGGATAGACCGTGGGAACCGTGAGGATAGGTAGGGATTGTCAGGTCGATACTGGCGAAGACAGGTGGGGATTGTCAGGCCCGTGCTGGCGAGGATAGGTGGCTCAGAGGACGAGACGGTGGCCTCCTGTCATTTCTTAGGGGCTTACTCTTACAAACTAGGGGCCCCTCTCGCGCCTTATGGGTCCTCGTCTCACCTCCTGGGGCCTCTTTGCCGGTCTTGGATGACTCCTCGTGCATCATCCATCCCCACATTCCATGGTTCCATCTCTCGTCTTAGAGGGCCCCTCTTACAACCTGGGGCTCCTTTGTCATGGCCTGTGACTTCCTCTGCAGAAGATATAACAGAAGATATTTCCTCTGGAAATATCTTCTGTTATATATCTTCATTTTGTAGTATATTAATTAATTACTTTAATTAGTATTTCCAAGGAAGCAGGAGTAGGCCCCAAAATTGGTAACAAGATCTCAGCAGGAGTGAGAGAAGGCCACTAAGATAAGACATGAGGCCCCTAATTTGGCAGAGGAGGGCCCAAGGAAAGAAGAGTTGGAATCAAAATTGGAGGCAACCGTCTCGTCCTCTGAGCTACCTTCTCCCGTCGAGGCCACCTATCCTCGCCAGCACGGGCCTGACAATCCCCACCTGTCCTCGCCAGTATCGACCTGACAATCCCTACCTATCCTCACGGTCCCCACGGTATATCCCCACCTATCCTGACCCGTCAAGCATAGTACCGAGGGTGGAGCGCCCTCCCGGCTGGATGGTGTTGAAATGTATTGTGAGGAAGAGGGCCGAGGGAGCGGCCGGGGCACACAGGTCGTACCTGCCGTTGTAAACCGTTGTTGTAGTGTCGACAGACGGAGCTTAAAATTGTCTGTCGACACTTGTCACTTTTCGGACCTCGTTTGCAACCATTGAATATAAAGTAAAATATTCCGCCATCTTTGAACGGGCGTTATCGCTGCGCGAGGTTCCAAGACTATTCACGCAGCCAACGAAGGAGACTTCACTACAAAATGTCTAGGTATGACATTAGACCCACGACTATCTTTCCGGCCACACATCCTAAACATACAAAAACGCGTATCAAAAATTGCAAACATTCTACGAGCACTTTCTGGCACAAACTGGGGATCTGATCGAAATTAACTACTGACACTATATAAAACAATCATTCGACCAATCATGGAATACGGATTCCCACTATTGGAAAACGTAGCCCACTCAAACCTAAAAATTATAGACACACTTCACCACCAATGCCTCAAAATAGCCACTGGAGCATACATCACATCACCCTACCTTGCCCTTCAATTCACATATACAACCATATCCCAGAACTCACATATAGACGCACAGAAGCACTGCTTGGATATCACAAGACACAATTCACTGAACAACATCCATGCACCCAAGCACTAAAACTCCACACAGCACGCGTACACCAACTCATGAGAACAACTCCACTAAGAACTACAATAGGCTGCCGCGTACAACGACTCGCAAACACTTTAGACATAACACTCCCACAACAACAACACTCTCACCACCCATCGCATGGTGGAAACAACCAACACCAAAGACACATTTCCTGATTGACAAACCGAAAAACACATATACACACAAAAAATACAACAACTATTCTTAAAATTCACAGCACAATACGCCAACTACATCATGTGCACAGATGGATCGAAATCACCTACACAGCAGACGGGTACAGCGGCGATGCTGTACCCCAACGCAGCGCCGCCGCGAGTCATCCTTCGTGCCCGTCTGCACGACACAGCATCCACATACACAACATAATTATTCGCAATCTTTTCGGTATACTGCACCATCTACAACACCAGAGTGGAAGACAACAGCATAGCCACAGGCGCAAAATCAGCACTACAGAGCATAACACCCTACACCAAATACAAGCACCCCCTCATGCCCAAAATACTACACATACACAAAAAGTAAGCATACAACAACGCCCACTACTTCTCTGGATCCCAAATAACACAAGCATACATGGCAACGAGCACGAAGACACAGAAACAAACATATCCACAACACTACAACAAACCACACACTGTCTTTATTCGTAATCCGATTACTACCCCACAATGCGTCAGGCCATCAACAAACACACACGACAAACATGGGATACAGCAATAACAACAGCTATGCAACTACACAAAATGCACCACAAACACGAATACTGGCATTCCATGAACCAAAACACCAGACTCAAAGAACGCACACTAACACGACTACGCATAGGGCACACAGCACTCACACACTCTTACCTCCTACTAAATCAACAACGACCACAATGCACAACATTCCATCGAACCCTCATAATTAAACACATACTCATATACTGCACCAAATACAACAACCAAAGACAACATATCACAAACTATTGCCCCACACACAATATCCCATTGAACCTCATCACGCTGCTCAACGACGACCATCCAGCATTATATGAACACCTACGCACTCTGGAACAATTGTGAAAAGCGTAAAAAAGAGGGAAAAAGGAAAAGATACACTAACATTTTTTTAAAACAATTGACAGTAAAACGAAAAAATCAAGAATACGTTCCAAAGACAAAAAACAACGTGTTGGTTGGTTCTTGGTTATACGACACACCGACCGTTGAGTCATATAACGTCGCCAATCGCTCATGCCGATTGGTCGCGGGCAAAGAGTAGCGACAGGTGAGACTCGAACCCACAATCTTTCGATTGTGAGAAGAGCAACTCACCCCTAGACTACTTGTCCCTACCAAAAAAAAGCACATGTCCTTGCCACGTGCAATATATGGTGATGACCCGACCCCAACACCAAGGCGCGCACCCAGGATTTTTCCATGGGGGGCCCGGACCGAAAAGGGCACTTGGCCGGCTCCAAAAGGGCACCTGACCGGCTCCAAAAAGGGCACTTTTCAGCCCGGGGCGCACTGAAAGGTTTGCTGACCGGCGGGGAGAGGGGGGGGGGGCGTGAAAAAAAAAAGTTGGCCAAAAGGGCAGTTTCGGGCCCAAAGGGCACCATTTTTTCAATTTCTCTTCTTCCATCATGGGACCTCCTTTTAAGAATTAAAAATGTCCTGCCACGCATCGGAAGCCTTCTTGTCTAACTTGGGTGGCTTCATACCCGTCTCAGTGGCATGCTTTTCGTCCTGGGGCCTCCTCCACATCTCCGTTCTACGTCTCTAATAGGGGCCTGACCATATTTTTTTTTTTTGGGGGGGGCTCGTTGCCAGTCTTGACGATCATCCTCCCTTCTCAGGGAGGATGATCGTCTGTCCCATTTGTCTTCTTGCTCACCTTTCTTTCCTTTGCAGCTCCGGATAGGCGTCCTCGAATGTCAGAGAGGGCATCGCCCCCACAATCTCACAGCAGAGGGCGACTGCTCCCGGTGCCCTCCCCCCGCCGGTGGCGACGCCCCTGCACAAGGCTCAGCGTCAGGCCTTAGCCACGCGAAGTACCATTCCGCACAGAAGGCCGGACAATAAGAAATACATTATTGTTATCGATAACAACGGGGCCACCTTGATTTCTCGCAGGTGTTGTACATCATTGCTATTGCCCCAGCGCGTGTTGCGCCGATATGACCATTATTAAGATTTTTGAATCAGTGAGATAACCGGAAAGGGTTGCAAATACTGAGGGACGATTCACCTAGACTGAAAAATTTATGTCAGGAAACAATTGCAATTCAAATAAAACGTGAACGCAACGACAGTCAGTTGATTGCGCGACGTTGGCAGTCCAGAAACACGGCGGCCCCGACGACGGGCTAAGATCTTGCCCGTTGCGAAGACGAAAAAGGTTTCAGCCTTCAGCCCGAGCCCTGCTCACCACAAAAAAGAGGATCTGCAGCTAAGAGTCAACACGATAATCAGGGCATAAACCCTCAAACGAGTTCAAGAGAATTTATCTGGGGACCGAGTATCATACGGAAATCAACAGACGGAATCACATAACGCTGCTATGTTCCGCGTGCGGTATTCATGGAAGAAGAATCGGTACATATCGTGAGTGATATATCGGGCATCATGGTCTACCACTACCGGAGGCGCAGTTAAGGAGGCAGCCCCCCACTTCCCATCCCTTGGTGGCTAAAAGTACACTAGATCAAACGAGATCCACGTACCAGGTAAGAGCAGCATACGCATATGCATGTAATATTCCAAAGCGGTAAAACCCACTTTGTTTTACCTACTACTCCGCGAGCACGAACTTCACTTTCCAAGACGATGCTTAATCATACTTGGCGCATTAGCAGATATTACGTCACAGGAAGATTGCCATTTACCGAGCACAAACATAGAGATTGTTCGGAAGTAGTCCCGGGCGGGGAGGGTTGTGAGTGTTCTTCTCACGTCTGACATTTGAGGGTGTGTGTGGTGTGTGTGGTGTGGTGTGGTGTGGTGTGGTGTGGTGTGGTGTGGTGTGGTGTGTTGTGTGTGGTGTGTGGTGTGTGGTGTGTGGTGTGTGGTGTGTGGTGTGTGGTGTGTGGTGTGTGGTGTGTGGTGTGTGGTGTGTGGTGTGTGGTGTGTGGTGTGTGGTGTGTGGTGTGTGGTGTGTGGTGTGTGGTGTGTGGTGTGTGGTGTGTGGTGTGTGGTGTGTGCTGTGTGCTGTGTGCTGTGTGCTGTGTGCTGTGTGCTGTGTGCTGTGTGCTGTGTGCTGTGTGCTGTGTGCTGTGTGCTGTGTGCTGTGTGCTGTGTGCTGTGTGCTGTGTGCTGTGTGCTGTGTGCTGTGTGCTGTGTGCTGTGTGCTGTGTGCTGTGTGCTGTGTGCTGTGTGCTGTGTGCTGTGTGCTGTGTGCTGTGTGCTGTGCTGTGTGCTGTGTGCTGTGTGCTGTGTGCTGTGTGCTGTGTGCTGTGTGCTGTGTGCTGTGTGCTGTGTGCTGTGTGCTGTGTGCTGTGCTGTGTGCTGTGTGCTGTGTGCTGTGTGCTGTGTGCTGTGTGCTGTGTGCTGTGTGCTGTGTGCTGTGTGCTGTGTGCTGTGTGCTGTGTGCTGTGTGCTGTGTGCTGTGTGCTGTGCTGTGTGCTGCTGTGTGCTGTGTGCTGTGTGTCTGTGTGCTGTGTGCTGTGTGCTGTGTGCTGTGTGCTGTGTGCTGTGTGCTGTGTGCTGTGTGCTGTGTGCTGTGTGCTGTGTGCTGTGTGCTGTGTGCTGTGTGCTGTGTGCTGTGTGCTGTGTGCTGTGTGCTGTGTGCTGTGTGCTGTGTGCTGTGTGCTGTGTGCTGTGTGCTGTGTGCTGTGTGCTGTGTGCTGTGTGCTGTGTGCTGTGTGCTGTGTGCTGTGCTGTGTGTGTGCTGTGTGCTGTGTGCTGTGTGCTGTGTGATGTGTGCTGTGTGCTGTGTGCTGTGTGCTGTGTGCTGTGTGCTGTGTGCTGTGTGCTGTGTGCTGTGTGCTGTGTGCTGTGTGATGTGTGCTGTGTGCTGTGTGCTGTGTGCCTGCTGTGCTGTGTGCTGTGTGCTGTGTGCTGTGTGATGTGTGATGTGTGCTGTGTGCTGTGTGATGTGTGCTGTGTGCTGTGTGCTGTGTGCTGTGTGCTGTGTGCTGTGTGCTGTGTGCTGTGTGCTGTGTGCTGTGTGCTGTGTGCTGTGTGCTGTGTGCTGTGTGCTGTGTGCTGTGTGCTGTGTGCTGTGTGCTGTGTGCTGTGTGCTGTGTGCTGTGTGCTGTGTGCTGTGTGCT